>APFE030043281.1:164237-185236 GCA_000404065.3 Pinus taeda | reverse complement strand
GGCTTGCACCCGGTAACCAGGACTTCCCAGGAGGTCACCCATCCCAGAACTCCTCTGGCTCAAGCGCGCTTAACTTGGAGTTTTTCCCCACAATCAAGCCCACTTAGTTTGCTACCCCATTTGCAAAACCTTAGCAAGTATTTTGCCTCATGAACCATTCAAGTAGAGATCCCTTCACTCTTTTTGAATTTAAGTATTAGGGGGTTTATGCAGTGCATTATATTAGATATCATTTTTGGGATTCAACTGCATTAAGTAAGTCATTCATGTATGACCATTTGTTAGCAACATTTGATTCATACCTGGAGTTCCTTGCTTTCTTGGAGGTTTGACCCCTCCTTGATTTCCCGCATTCCTCTTTCCTTTGCCATTGAACCTGCCATTCCTTTGATTGTGGTTGGAGTTGCCCCGAGAGTGATTTTTATCATCGTCATGAGATGTGTCCTTCCTATATGGGCACTCCCTTGCATAGTGCCCAAATTTATTGCAAGCGAAGCATCTTCCCTTTCTTCCACCCTTCAATTCGGTCTTTCCTTTGAATTTAGACCTAGAATTATTTCTCCTTTTATCATGAGAGGAGAAAGCAATGGGGTTACCTTTGAATGAAGGCATTTCTTGCTATACCATCTTTGTCTCTTCTTGAATGCATCTCGCCATCAATTCCTCAAATCCCAGAATTCGACCATTGTTGAGAAGAGTGGTTCTAAATACATACCATTCGGATGGGAGCCCTCCATGAGTAGTGATAGTCAGTGCCCTGTCAACAACGACTTCTCCAATCGATAGGAGATCATTCTTGATCTCAGTGATCCTTAAGAAGTAGGATTGAATATTCTTGTCTTTGCCCTCCTTAATATCCTTTGGCTTATTCTTGAGGAAAAAAACTTGATTTGCATCACTAACTTTAAACAAGCTTCCCAGTCTATCATAGATCTCCTTGGAGGTCTTCAGCTCAGAAACGTAGGCCACCAGGCACTTGTCAATACAGTCCTGGATGATCTTCTTTGCTTTGACTTCACCCTTAGTGTACTTGTTTCTTGTAGCAGTCGATGCATTTGATGGAGGCTCCGTAATTCTACCCCTCACATAGTCCAATACTTCCTGCGCTTCCAATGTCAGACCAAGAGACATCTTCCATCCATGATAGTAAGACTTCTCACAGAGCCTGTCTTCGGCGGGGAAGTGTGATGAGGAACCCATGAAGTTCTTTTGACTTTTTCCAACAGTCTTCAGTGAATGCTCTTGCTCTTGCTCTTTCTTGGGCTTTGTCTTCACCTCAACTTTGATACCATGTTAAATTATGGTATGTTCTATGCTTAGAGCAATTTACTTCTTTTTCTTATTAGCCCAATGTCAATTCTTAGTATAGCAATCACATTAACATATAAGTAAAATGTTGATAGAACATAAATAAAATCGACAGAAGACAAGCCAAGACAAGAGACACAAGATGTGGAGGCTAGCCAGGGACAAACCCAAATGCGGGGAAAACCTTTGATCAATTCCTCTATATTCTTCAATAATTCAGCAGAGAGAGAGAGATAGTACAATATCACAAATCTGTGATTTTATATCAGTAATGATACAACAACAACCAACAAAGTCAAAGCTGTCAAAACAACTCCAAATTGACCTCAAGTCAACCGAGGAGAACTCGACCTCCAACAACAATAGTAAACAGCCCAAAACAATCCACAAAAAAGTGGTCAAACAACAGTCAACGCACTGCAGCTCTACCGTCAGCCCTAACCATTCAACGCTAGTCAAATCCGTGGTCAAACAGGCCAGCGTTTGGCTGCCCAGCAATGCAGCTAGCCTAGGAGAGGCTGCCCAACCCAAGAACACAGTCACACCTTCCTTTATGCTAGTCAACGCATGCATAAAACAGATGTATCCTTCACGTTCAGCCCTAAGTCAATGTTTCCCTAAACTTGATCTGCATCCTCCTCCTTCAGCCACACATGTGAGAGAGAGAAGCTCTTCTAATGCATAGGAGAGAGGGAAGATGTGTGGTGAGATGAGTGGAATAATGCCACAAGGTCTCCTCTTATATGAATCGTGGAGGATAAGTTGATGGCTTCCCACACACTTTAGCTTGTTGGCCGACCTTGACAAATTGTCAAGAAATACAAATAAATTCATATCTCCATAAATACATGTCGGAATCGGACAATTGTTAGATCAATCTTACACCTCTCGAAGAGAGGAATCCAAGAAAAATATCAGCTACCATATATAAGATGACCCACATGGAGTTTGGCCCTAGTTTCCAATTTTAACAGTACATCTAGTCAACAATTCGTCAAAACCTGGAATCCCGTCATTGTTGTGGGTAGTAGTGTTGAACACATGTCATTCACGAGGGAGACCTCCAAGGGCAATGAGAGTGAGCTCCCTGTTGTTGATTTGGGGTAGCATCGGATGTGCTCTAACCACAAAATTTGGTGGAGAGGTTGGAGCACATGAGATCTCCAAGACCTAGAAAGAGATCAGGAGATATTAAAATAATTAATATTTTTAATGGAGTCCCTAAGTCTAAACTTAGGGAAAATAAAATATTTATGTGTATTAATATGAATCTGTGTTAGAGTGGTCCAAAAGACAAGGATCAAGCCAGATCTAATCTTAGTCGTTGATTAGGGACTTAATCTCAGCCATTGATATGTCAATAGGAAAAGTATAAGAGGCGGCTTAAGGGTCACTTGGAGAACACACCTGAGTGATCAGTCATTCTATTCTCTAGAGCAGGGTTTGCTAAGAGAGATAGAATCAGTGATCAGAGAGCAGCTGAGGGGCATTGAGTACAAAGAGACAAAGAGGCAGAGATAGTGTCGGGATAGCAGCAGAGCAACCAGAGA
Source organism: Pinus taeda (assembly GCA_000404065.3). Lineage (NCBI taxonomy): Eukaryota > Viridiplantae > Streptophyta > Pinopsida > Pinales > Pinaceae > Pinus > Pinus taeda. The sequence continues at coordinate 182,378 of APFE030043281.1, read as the reverse complement.
GAGAGACATAGGAGCAACCAGTGCTCACGTAGGGCCACACAGAAGCAGCTAAGTGTTGTGCAGAGCACTAGAGGGGCCAACATAGCTAACGCATAGGCTCAGAGAGTTGAGGCAGGGCCAAGATAGGCCGACGCAGGGCCAAGATAGGCCGACGCAGGGCCAGTGTTGGACTAGAAGAGGCTGACGTAGTCCAGATTGGGCAGATGTTGGGGTTCCAAGGGCATATTGGTGCTAAGAAGTTGCCGTAAGAATTATCCGGGGTTTCAGCCAGTAGATTTATCTGAAATAGAGAGGTATTACTGCTAAGGAAATTCTCTATTGGGTAGGCCAGTTTCGATACCCTCAAATAGCTGCACCGGTTTTCCCACAATGGGTTTTTCCAAGGACATTAGTCCAAAAATAATGGTGTCATATGGTGTGTTTGTTCTTGTTTCTTTTAGTTGTTGATCTGTAATATGTTGAGCATGCACTAGTGTTTATTTTCAATATTTACATTGTAAATAACTTGTTAAGGAAAATAACAAGTAGGTAGGAATAAATCAGATAAAGTGCATGGAGGGTTTCTAACTAAGTAAACTTAGAAACTTCAAAGGAGTCTAACACAGAAAGACGGCTAGGACCACGCAAAGGAAGCTGGGAGCTGCGCAGAGCTCTAGAGGCTAGCATTGCTGACGTAGAGGGCCAGAGGGTCGACGCAGGGCATCCTAGGGCTGACGCAGACCCATCCGGGGTGACACAGATCCAGTGTGAGGCAGAGAGGGGCTGACACAGTTCACAGAAAGGCAGTTGCTGGAGTCTAGAAGGCTAGAGGAATATTGCAGAGTAAAGCTGGTGAGGTACTGTAGTCAAAACAGTACTTGACAAAGCAAGGACAAAGGAGTTGTTACCGAAGGTTTCTAACCAAGGAACCCAAATCAGAAGTGCAGTTGCACAAGTCGATCAGAGTAGGCAGCATCTTGACAAGCGGCAGAAGGATTTCCAGGAGGGAAATCAGGACTTAGAGGGAGTCCAAGAGAGAACTTCTAGACGAGAAGTAGAGACCCAGAGGAGCCGAACAGAGAACTTCCAGGAGGGAAGTAGAGGAGCATCATGGCACTACACGGGGTAAGAGACCAGGATAGATTGGACGGAGCATCGAACTTCGTAATCTGGAAGGCCAAAATCTTATCAGTGCTTGACAAGAATCGTTTCAAGAACTTCGCCTTAAAGGTAATAGCTGTCCCAGTCGACCCCAATGATAATGACAGGTATGAAGAGGCGATGACAAGGGCCAAGTGCATTATCCTTGACGGGGTCAAGGATCATGTGGTACCACATATAGCCGAGAAGGAAACAATATTTGACATGTTGGAGGCTCTCAAGAAGCTGTACCATCATACTTTTGTGCAGAGAAGAATGTTGCTCGAGAACCAGAGGAGGTTATATCAGATGAACAAGGGTCAATCGATTGACACCTTCCTCGGAGGATTGAATGAGATCCGAGACCAGTTGACTACTATAGGAGCGACACCGAATCAGAAGCTTATGGTGAGGTCAACCCTGAATGTTGTCTCAGAAGATTGGGAAGTATTTGTCCAAAGTATCCTAGGTAGAGGGACTCTTCCACCTTGGGACAAGATGTGGGCAGCTCTTTGCCAAGAAGAGATCAAACGGCAGTCGAAGACAGGTAGCAGCAGTAAAGGGATCAATGTCAAGCAGGAGGAGGAGGATCTGGCCCTAGCATCTGAGGGAAAGCAAGAGAAGCGGAAGAAGAAAGATCTCTACAAGATCAAGTGCTTCTACTGTGGGGAGTTGGGTCATTATGTAGCCCAGTGGCCAAGGAAGAAGTGTAAGGGAGAGTCTTCCGAGACTAAGGTAGCGCCAGCACGGGCAGAGAAGGAAATTTTGACAGACGATGATTATGCCATGAGTGCACACACGCCACTTGAGCGGAAGTGGGGAGACATCGCGCTGTAGTCATGAGGACTATAGGCGATGAGGGGCAGAATCCTCGAGGTACCCAACCTCTTGGATTAGACCTTGCTACGGGAGCCCCAATGAGGAGTAGCAAGACTGGCTGGGTGGGTAGAGATGGAGGTGGATGGAGCAGCAGAGCTACAATGCAGGAGTCCCGAGACAACACGAGGCTAGCAGGCTACATCAGTGAGAGGCACAGGAGTGTTGCACCAGTGCAGGACGACATCGAGAGGTGTGCAACAGTGCGAGATGTAGGGAGTTGTTGCAGCAGCGCAAAGGTCAGAGAGGGAGCACTTATCAGTGGCAAAGGGAGCTTCAGCATCAATGGGTGTCTCTAGCCCAACAAGGAGGTCAGTTGGGAGATCAGTTACTTCTCAGTAACTAAGTTGCAGTGCAGCAGTGGGCAGCACAATGCAACATATGATGAGAGGAGGTGTAGTGCGGATGCAGTGCTAGGAGAAAGGACCAGAAGCAACAAGGATGCAAATGGAGCTATCGTACATATGTAGCAGTGGCAGTGGTAGAACCATGGGCAGCAGTGCAGAGGATGTTGGGCAGGAAGGCCTAGCATCAGCATAGGTACCGATGCCGGATGATCAGATTAATACTTAGTGAGGAGTATTGCTAGAGCACAATCCTCACTAAGAGGAAGTGTTGATTTGGGGTAGCATCGGATGTGCTCTAACCACGAAATTTGGTGGAGAGGTTGGAGCACATGAGATCTCCAATACCCAAAAATGGTTTGGGCAGATTCTAAACAGATCAGGAGATATTAAAATAATTAATATTTTTAATGGAGTCCCTAAGTCTAAACTTAGGGAAAAAAAAATATTAATGTGTATTTATATGAATCTGTGTTAGAGTGGTCCAAAAGACAAGGATAAACTGAGATCTAATCTTAGCCGTTGATTTGGGACTTATTCTCGACCGTTGATATGTCAACAGGAAAAGTACAAGAGGAGGCTTGAGGGTCACTTGAAGAACACGCCACAGTGATCAGTCATTCTATTCTCTAGAGCGAGGTTTGCTAAGAGAGATAGAATCAATGATCAGAGAGCAGCTGAGGGGCATTGAGTACAGAGAGACAAAGAGGCAGAGATAGTCTCGGGATAGCAGCAGAGCAGCCAGAAAGAGAGACGTAGAAGCAGCCAATACTCACACAAGGTCACGCAGAGGTAGCTAAGTGTTGCGCAGAGCACCAAAGGGGCCAGTGTAGCTGACGCAGAGGCTTAGAGAGGTGACGTAGGGCCTCCTGGGGCTGACACAAGCTAAGATAGGTTGACGCAGGGCCAGCGCTGGGCTAGGAGAGGCTGACGCATTCCAAATAGGGCAGACGTTGGGGTTTCAGGGGTAGATTGGTGCTGAGTAGCTACCAGAAGGATTATTCGAGGTTTCAGCCAGTAGATTTGTCTGAAGCAGAGAGGTATTACTGCTAAGGAAATTCTCTATTGGGTAGGCCAGTTTCAGCACCCAAATTGCACTCTAATATTGCTTAATGAGGAAACCCTCAGATCGCTGCACCGATTTTCCCGCGTTGGGTTTTTCCGGGGACATTAGTCCAAAAATAATGGTGTCATATGGTGTGTTTGTTCTTGTTTCTTTTAGTTGCTGATTTGTAATATGTTGAGCATGCACTAGTGTTTATTGTCAGTTTTTACATTGTAAATAACTTATGAAGGAAAATAACAAGTATGTAGGAATAAATAAGATAAAGTGCATGGAGGTTTTCTAACTAAGTAAACTTAGAAACTTCAACGCCTGTCACTAGTAACTTCTCCAATTGAAAGAAGATCATTTTTTATCTCGGTAATCCTCATAAAGTAGGATTGGATATCTTCACTTCTTCCCTTCTTTATGTCCTTTAACTTGTTTTTGAGAAAGAGGACTTGGTTTGCATTGCTAACTTTGAACATGCCAACCAACCTGTCATATGTTTCCTTAGATGTGTTCAAAGTAGAGATGTATGCAACCAAATGCTTATTAATAGAATCCGTGATGATCTTCTTAGCTTTGACTTCACCTTTCTTGTACTTTGTCTTAGCGGTAGCCGGTGCATTTGAAGGGGGTTCAGTGATCTTTCCCTGCAAATAGTCCTTAGCATCTTGCTCTTCCAAAGTCAAGTCAAGGGACATCTTCCATGCATGACAATCATATTTATCATTGAGCTTGTCATTAGATTTGAAGTAAGATGTGGAGGCCATTGAATCTTGTGCTTGTCCAACAAATCTCAGTGATTGCCCTTCTCACTCTTGCTCGAGCTTTGTCTTGTCTTCACCTCAGCTCCAATACCATGTTAATTTTTAGATAACAATGGTATGTTCTATGCTTAAAAGCAATTTACTTCAATTTTTCTTATTAGCCCAAAATCAATTTCTAGATTAGAAATCACATTAACATTGATAGTAAATACAGATAGAACATAAACAATCAACAGCAGACAAGCCAAGACAAGAGGACACAATATTTGGCGGATGCTAGGGAAAAAACCCAATGTGGGGAAAACCCTTTGATCAAATCTTCTTATTATTCTTCAAAAGTTCAGCAAAGAGATAGAATACATCATACAAAATTTCCTTGCCCAAACACAATCAAATATGTCTAATCAAATTGTAGTAAACAGGATGCCCTAGCCAGAAAGTCAACGCTGGTCAAATTAACAGAATTACTCCTCCAAATCAGCTCAGTCAAACCCAGTCAATTCGGCCTCCAAAAACAGTCCAAATCAGCCCAAAACATTCCTAAAGAAATAGTCAAACTTGGTCAACGCACTGTCAAACTTGCGGTCAACACTGGTCAACATGCCCAGAACTCCTCGAAATTCATGAATGCAACTTGCCCAAACAAAGATTCTCCTAAGAAAAACACAGTCAAACAAGGTCAAATTTTGCCCAATCAATGATGGTCAAACTTGCTGCAACTTGGTCAACACAAGAGAACAGAAAACGCAGTCAACCCTTCGCACGTGTGGAGGAGAAGAAGGCTGCCCTGAAATCCGTACGACCCAGTCAAATTAGGAGAGAGAGATATGTGTGAGATGATGAATGTCCAAATGAGGTAGATGCTCCTATTTATATGCAACGTTGAGGGTGAAGATACATGACTTTTGGGCTTCTTGAGCCTACATTAGATTGTTGGCCGACCTTGACAATTTGTCCATAGAAGAAATAAATTCATAATTCCATTTATACTCATCAGAATGAGATGATCTTTAGATCAATCCTACACCTCTCGAAAAGAGGAATCCATAAAAATATCAGCTCCATCATATGAGCTATCCAAAGTGGAGTTTGGCCCTAGTTTCCAAATTTAACATATATTCACATAAACTTCAAGCATTCAGTGGTGCACTACGATGAATCAATTGTGTAGAATCCGGATCACACACCAATTCTTTGAGGGGCATCTAATCAATGTATCAACTAACCCGGAAAATGGCACAAGATAACTTCGAGTGGATCTAAGCATGGTTTGTTTTGCCCTCCACCCAGGTTCAATTCCAGCAAAGGGACATGTTGACCTATTGTGATAAGGCTAGAAGGATAGGTGCCCCTCTGGAATGGGACCCCCTCACAGGTATCTCTGGATATCTTAATCCTTGTTGAGTCATTAGTTACCTGCTATGTGTTGGCTTGTGTGTTACAATGGCATCCAACCAGATTTGACCCTTTGCCTTGCCAAGGTAATCCTGGCAAGTTACCGATTCCTCTAGACCTAATTAAAATTAATAAATAACGAGAAGGGAAATATTATTAAGACGACATTATCAATAGAGTACTGAACCAATACAATTTGATCCAACAATCAATCACAAAGCATTAACCTCTTGAAATTACAAATGTTTAAGGGTATATGGAACATTTGTTTTGTTGACTACACAACTTCATCATTAAACATGAAGACACAACCTGAGTGTGCCTAATGGTTAAGAACAAGTGTTTCTTGCTAGGATATCACAAGTTCAAATCCAAAGGGGGGGGCACACCTTTGTAGACTTTAGTAGTCAAATCCTTGTGTGGATGGGGTCCATTGTCCCACAAACAAGAGGTTCTCATACACCACTTGACTGAGAGATTTAAAAATAGACTATTATTATTATAAAACCAGTGTTCCACGGGGTGGAGGGCACACTCCCCACGTTTCCCACACTCTCGAGTCCCAAGGCAGGGGGCGCCTAGGAAAACGTTTCCCCACATCCCCTTTTTAGGGAAACTCAAGGAAACATGGCAGGAGATTAATTCTCCAATGCGGGGAACACATTTCCCCAAAAGGGGTGCTTGTGGGCATCCCCCTTCAAAAAGGGCTAGGTGTCCCCCTAGACATCCCCCTTAAATTTTTCCCTAAAATCAATAATTTATCAATGGGGAAGCCTAATATTCAACCCTAGGGACCTAGTAACCCTATTTAATTAATGGTAATGTTAAATTTTTAATTACAACCTTTTAGTTCATTTTTTAACATTACCATTAATTGTTTCAAGATGTTGAGAGTGGTTCCAAACTCATTGGATTTCATATGGAAAAAGTAAAATTTTAGATCCCACACAAAATCCATCAAACTTAATTGTTTTCAGGATTTCAGGATTGGGGGGGTTGCAATGTTTCCATTGGATTTTATCATGTATGAGGGTGTGGAACTAGCATTGATCAAGAGCACCAAGCCCCCTATGTACCTTGATGTTGGTGGCATTGATTGTTGAACTCCTTTGTCATGACCCTAGTAAAAATGTACTCATCATTCAAACAAGATCACAATTTGACATGTTAAGCTTTTTGTAATGTCCCAATTGAGGAAAATTTGGAACAAACCCTTCACAAGGAATTTCTACTCATAAACAGAAGATTGCCATGTAAAATATAATAGATGAAATGCATGCAATTCCATAACGCAATAAGCAGAAACACTATCAGCTTTATTATAATATATAAATTGAGGTTTTACATGTTGGAACAACAAAATAGATGAGATAGGTGAGACAAACTGGCCACAAATAGATCTACAATAATGGCACAATGGGCTTCCCAAAACAAACTGCTAAACAATAAACTGCGACTTGTGAATCCTGAATGGATTCACCGAGGGAAGAGATCGGTGTTCGCCCACTTTCACTAAATCATCCGAGGGTTTCCGTCCTGGGGCTACTACTAGAGTAGAGAACTAGGTTCTCAACCTCACATACAAGAAACAATATCAAAACCAAGATGTCTTCCAATGGCTTCCTCCTCTTTTCTAGATCTGATGGATCCATCTAGAACCTCCTATTTTATTATTATTTTAATCATGGAGCACTCTTCCCTCTTATTTTAATTAAAATTTTCTTTTTAATGCGGGAAAATGGTAAATTGATCATAATGTCTCCCCAAGTCACTGAAACACTCATCTAACCATTCCATCCTGTAGATCTTCTCGTTCCAGTTCAAACGAGCTATTACACTAAGGTGTTCTACCATGTATTCCTTCAGGTATGCCACCTTAAGCGTAATTAATTGAGTCAAGCCCATTAATAACTCAATTTTCTAAAAGTTGTCAAAATGCACCGGAACGAAAAGCAAACAGTGCGGATGATGGAATATACCAAGCGAATGCCATCACCCCTCATAGAAACTCCTCAAAACTCCATCGAAACCCCTAATGACATAACCTGCTCCACTGACTTGGCCATCCCCTACCCTGGAAATCCACCATGGTTGTACTATGAAGAAGAATAAAAATGGGGACATGACAATTCTCCCACCCCAAGATTGCTTGCCCTCAAGCAATCCAAATCTATGGACCAATCTGGTGGCCCAACGCAACTGAGACTCGATCCCTAGATCCCATACAAACCACTGGTCCACGTTACGCCTCCAAGCTATCGAAACATGATCGGATCCTCCAGTACTTAGATCCCATGTCCATCTTTGACTCAACCTACTACTAGTAGATCCACCTGGATCCCAATGCCGCCAAGGAGGAGCATTAATGCTCCATGGTTCCTGTCGCGCTATAGCTCCGACTGTGAATGCTGCCCCACTAATTGCATACCAACTCATCACCTCTCTCCAATCCAACTCTTGGCATAAACCAAGGCCAATCTCATCATGCTGATGCTATGTTGAAATACCAATGAGTGGCCAGCCTACATTCAGCTACCAACTGAAGCATGTAAAATCCCTCACCTCTAAGGGCTCTTGCAATACAATTCTCTTGACTAAAAATGAGACTCCACCAATAGGATATCAGCTCATGATCACTCGCCAATCCAATGCATAGACTCTTGTGCAAGGAATACATCTTCTATGTTGATACTGGTCCATGCTCAACTCGTGATGTTCTACCTAGACAATCAAAACATGTCCAAGAAATCCTGCCTCACTCCCTCTCATGGGAAAAAGTGGGCAAACTATGTTGCAAGCCTTGTCTATGAACCCCTGGAGAGGGTTGCTGCCTGAATATGTTGCAGCTTTGCTAGTTGCCACTACATCTGTTTGCACCTCATCAATGGGTAGAGCCAAAGATGGATGCACTGCCACCTCCAACAACTCCTGCCATCTACTTGCCTCCTGCAAGACTACGCTGTCAATCTCCAACATCTCCTGAGGACAAGTGTCTACAAACACTACTCCCCTAGAGGTTGCCTACACATCTATCTGGCCCACTCCAATGGCTAGCCCAAGGGTATATGCTCATCCTCCATCATGGGCTCAACATGGGCCACTAGTTGACTCTCTAAAACCAGCCCATCCCGCACACTGTGTATCATCTATCTCATGCTCCTCTATGTGCTCCCTATGTCGAATCATCAGTCGGTCATCTACTCCCAGATCTCCTCCCCTCATGGGAACAAAAAGTTGCTCATCATACTCCTCTACCACACATGGATGCATATTTGGGCTACTGTCATCAACTGTACATGACTGCTCGTGCTCCTTAAAGGTATCATCGTATGAACCCATGGACTCGTCCAAGGAATAATCCTCACCCTGAAAATCAGAAGGAATCTTCTCCTGCTCTACCTCTGTCACCTCCTCAATATCACCCAAACATGAGTGGTTAGTTCCCTAAAGTACTTTGCAGATGAAGCAAAGTCCCTTCCTCCTCAACTCATTCCTACTACATGATCCCCCAAACCTGAGTAAATCCTCCCTAGTCAACTGTCTCCTGAACAGCCCAATGTTCTGCTCAACCAACCTCTCAGCTAGTTCATAAGAAACAGGTGATACCAAATACTCTCTCCTCCACAATAGTCGGAACTGCAACTCTCGGCAAATGGCATCACGACCTCTCATGCATGAGGACACCTAATCTTTCGGATTAGGAAATCTTATGTAAATATTGTAAATAAAGAAATAAAGAAAGTTGGAAGACAAAGAGACATTCGAAGATGAAACCCAATACTTCCCTCTCCTTATATATATTCATATCATCCCTTAATGCAAAGAAACACTTCATTCGTGGAGTTACTCCTAGCCTAACAACTAATGACAAAAGAATGGAAAATATGGAAAAGCCAGAATGGAAAAAAGGAATATATGATGGGCAAAGAGGCCAAGACTAATCCTATGAGAGTTATGGCAGAGAGAGAATGCAACTCTTCTTTTGAATGGTGTGGCATCCAAGCTAGGCCACAAAACTAGTGGCTCTCTGATACCATGTTAAACTCACACCAAAATAATGGATAGAATTAGGATAACTCGTGAGATGCTTAATTATTCACAAGACTGTACATATAAATACATATTGTCTGACCCTTGGTTTCATATTCCAACAGATCTCTTGGATTTTTGTAATTGTTGGATTTCTTACACACCAACCCTTATGGATTAGGTGTCCAACAAAATCAAATCTTTCATTATTGTAGGAAACAAGATCTCTAGCGCAATTATGTCATAACAATTGGAAATCAAGTATTGTAGCCATTTAACACACACAATAAAAAAAGTTAATAATTCCGAGCCAGTAAACAATTGAGTATAGCAGAACTTGGATGTCATCATTGTTGATTTTTGTGTAGCACTGGGAGGTATTCCCGCATGCAAAGAGGCCTACTAAGTCGGACTAGAAGATTTATGAAAATAAAAATAAAAAGTCAATTTTTTATTAGGCTTCCTGGAGGCTCAAAAAAGACAAGTCGGCCCAACTTATGAAGGGATGTGTCCCTTGGGGTAAATGCACCCATTCGACTTGTATATATATACATGATGCGACACTTCAGTTGATCACTCACTCATCATCATCTCTCTTCTATAATAGCCACACGTGGGAGCAGATAGAGGATGAATTTGACTGATGTTTGGGCTTGGAATTTTTTTTTGCAAAGATTTCTAGACAATTTGGAATTGTAAACCTTACTAAAGAATATTTTCTCCTAGAAGAAGAGTTTCTACATTTCTCCCATGTTTGGGTTTCCCAAGGAAAACGTGTTGTCTCTATTGTGCATGACTGTCTCTTTATGATCCTTATTATTTCTATTGTATTTATTGTTAAATTTTTTTGTGTATATTGCTCAATGATATCAGTAGCATTAGATAAATTGCTTGAAGGTCATTAGGTAGTAATTATCAAATCAAAAGGTTGATTTCTACTATGCATCTTATAGAAAAATCAACATGGTATTAGAGCTTTACTAAGAGAGCAGCCATTAAAGACAAGTGAAGGACTTTCATTTGTGGAAAAAGAAGGCTAAAGGACCTAGTCACAAGAAACGCAGTAGTCGCAGCCTAAAGGAGCCGAGTTTGATCTACCAGGAGGAGGATCAAGTACGCCGGAGGGGTCGCGGGCCACAAAACCCAAGACAAGTAGGGTAGACCAAAAGTGAGGTTGAAGGTTGTTTAGGAGTTCTGTTATAGGCGTAGAAGGTTTTGAGCATTAGTCGCAATCGTATTTAGAGTCTATTTTGTCCAAGGAAGGAGGTTGAAACCCTAGGAGTAGGGCAAGAGGCCTCAAGAAGTGTGCTTACTCAGACCGAGGACCTAAAGAGAGTGGAACAGGGATGGTTTGTGTTGCTGGAAGAAGTTCGAGCCCTAGAAGAGGGTTGGACTGTGCCTTAGTTCAGGTTGCAACAAGAAGGAGACCAACGTAGGCTAGAAGATGTCTGGATCGAGGCTGAGCAAAGGGTAAACAGAATTGGTTGAGGTCATTTAAGGAGGTTGAGGCTGCCTGGAGAGGGCCAAGGTTAGGTCGCAATCAAGGCAAAAGAAAGAAGGGCAAGACCGCAAACTAGAACATAGATACGAGCCCTTGTTAAGGGATGTATGTGGCAGAGTAGGACAAAGCCTGCAGTAGAAGACAGCAAACGAAGGACTGTTAATAGATGGCTAGATCATTGTCTAGTAGCCCTGATTAGGAAACTAAGATAGGGCTGCCAAGGGGGATAAAGAGAATAAGCTTGTTAGCCAAAAACGGGGTTCACAACAAGGAGAACAGTGATTGATATAGTACAGGTGACTAAAGGAGAAGCTTATCTATGAGCAGCAAGTTAGCAGTGATCAAAAGGAGTTGATCTTTGTGTGAGCATTGGAGGCAAAGGACAACCTAGTACAAGAGTTGGAAGACTTAGGGTTTGTAAATGCTAGAAAATATTTGGAGGTTATGACTTATATTGAAGTCTTGGATAAGAAAGTCCTAGGGTTTGTGGGATGAAACCCTAGAGCAAGACTTGGTGTGTTGAATGCAAGTGGAGTTGATACTTGTTTTATGTCCTTAATAGCATGTGGAATGACTTTGTGTTTATGCTAGCTTGTTGTTAAACCTTTGGTGTGGCTAGATAGCTCGATGAATGGATTGCTAAACCTAATCTGCGTGATGAAGAACAAAGGAATCTAAGATTAAGGAGATTGCATATGGACTTCATGAAGGAGGAAAGAATCAAGAGGGAGTTGACAAATCCCTACAACGCTCAACTATTTCTTCCTCAATCGAGATAAGTACTTCATATCTTTCTCCCTTCATTATTGTTATTTTTTCTTGGTGAGCCTCTTGTCCCTGTATTTTTTACTTGGTTGTAATTCTTTCTTCCATGGCCTCCTGGATGAGGTTCATCGTGAAGGCTATCAGGGCAATGATTCTAGTAATAAATGGCAACATTGGGAAGAACGAAGCAAAGATTGTGGCAAGAGAGCTCTCCCAATAAGAGGGAGTATACTACAAGGATATTTTTGCTCCAGTCTCTGATTAATAGGTTCTTGTATGGTCTAAGGGCTCGAGAATAGACTCAGCAAGAGTGATTTGTGTTCGAGAGGGAGAAATTGTATAGAGTTCAGGAGCATGCCAAATGACTGGAAGAGCTTCCAGTTCCAAGGAAGCAAACAGTCAAGCAAAGTGGAAGGAGCTGTCTTCCAAGAGGATGTCATGGGTTGAGTTTGTCAAGATGCTCAGAGATAGAAGGTCTCTAAGAGCAATATGCCTTCTTTAAGGAGACCATGTCAAATACCAGAAGGACTTGCTTACATGACAAAGGGAGAAACAACAACAGAAGGACTTGCTTACATGACAGAGGGAGCAACAATGGCAGAAGGACTTGTTTACATGACAGAGGGAGCAACAGTGACAAAAGGACTTTCTTTTGTGGCAGAGCGAGCAACTATGACTACCACAAGAAGATTTTCTTCAGTGTCAAAGGGAGTTGGCCCCAGAGATTGAAATGAAGGATTCTAGCCAGATACACCATTTCTTGAGATTGGAGATTCAAATTTGGTGGATCTCACGATGTACAGACGGTTGATTGGACCCTTGATATACTTGGTTAACATCAAGCCTAATATTTGTTTCACAGTGAACACCCTGAGCTAGTATATGGTCAAACCGAGGCGGACACATTGGGTTGCTACAAAGCATGGTTGAGGTACTGCGTGATACAGTAGATATGGTTTGAGATATGCCTCAGGTGGCAAAGTGAGGCTGCAGGATATACAGATTCAGATTAGGCCGAGAGTGCATAGAGAAGAAATAGCACATCATGGTGTTTCTTCAGCTTGGGATCAACTATGGTATCTTGGTTTAGCAAAAAGCAGACTATTATCGCACTAAGTACAGTAGGATCAAAGTATATTGCAGCTTCTATTGCAAGTCATGAAGCAATGTGACTTTGAAAGCTTCTTGCAAGACTCTTTGATAAAATCACTTCATCCAAGACATGAGAGGAGCACTGGAGCTCTTGTACATATACATAGATGAGCAAATTATAGACATTCTCACAAAGGCTCTGTCTAGAGTGAAGTTTATATACTTCAGAGACAAGCTTGACATGATGTAGAATGCCTCCCTCGTTGAGAAGGAGCATTGAAGTCTTTGCAAAATTAGGGGAGACCATCTCCTAAAGCCATAAAGGACTTAGATCGAGAGAGATGGGTACATGAACCTGAGAAGCCAGAAGGACTTGGCTAGGTCATAGAGGACGTTGACCAAAAAGGTGAATGGCCCAACACAATTACAGGGGCAAATTACAGGATTGGACAGGTCTTCTCTTATGTCATGTCCCCATTTTATTGTTCTTCATAGTACAGCCAGGGTGGATTTCCAGGGCAGGGGATGGCCAAGTCTGTGGAGCATGTTATGTCATCAGGGGTCCCGATGGAGTTTTGAGAAGTTTCTATGAGTTCCAACGGCATTCACTTGGTATATTCATCATCCGCACAGTTTTCCTTTCGTTCTGGCGCATTCTGACAACTCTCAGAAAATTGAGTTATTAGTGGGCTTGATTCAATTAATTACTCTTAAGGTGGCATTCCGGGAGGATTACGTGGCAGAACACCTTAGTGTAATAGCTCGTTGGAATCAAAACGAGAAGATCTACATGATGGGATGGTTAGGTGAGAGTTTTAGTGACCTGGGGTGACATGTTGGCCAATTTACCATTTTCCCACATTAAAAAGAATATTTTAATTGAAATAAAAGAGGGAAAAGTGCTCCATGATTAAAATAATAATAAAATAGAAGGTTTTAGAGGAGTCCCTCAAATCTATAAAAGAGGAGGAGGAGACCATTGGAGGACATCTTGGAGTTGATATTATTTCTTGTATGAGAGGTTGAAAACGTGGTTCTCTACTCCATTGGTAGCCCTAGGACGGAAACCCTCGGGTGATTTAGAGAGATTGGGCGAGCACCCATTTCCCCTTGGTGGATTCGTTCAGAATCCACAAGTGTAGTGATTGTTTTTTTGTTTCAGTTTGGAGACCAGAGAGTCATTTCCGGGGCTATTGTATTGGCATCTATCTATATATAATAAAGTTGGATTTTGGTTGCTACATTCCTCATTGTTCCTCATGTTGTGATTTTTAATGAGATTTTATGCAATTTGTGAGTTTATGGTTTCAGACAAATTTCTGGTGTTTGGTTTTCAATGGCAAACTCTTGTTAAGCGCTAGATAATTTGATTTGAAGAGTTTGTTCTAAATTCTTTTCATACGGGACATTGTAGTGGTATCAAATCCTTGGTCTTGGCTCAAACTAAGGGCTTTGTTGCAGATCAACATTAGAAGAAGATTGAGGGTTCCAAGGTTATTTGCAGTGACTCCAAAAAATGTCGAAATTTTTAACTTGCTTGCTTATTTTGACAAATCGGGAAAAAATTGTTTTGGCCAACCTACTTCATGAATGTACGACATATTAGCTATTGCAAGCGGCCTACATATATCAAAGTTTGTTTTCCTTTTGCAAAGTGCCCAAGTTGAATTTATTAAAGACGACATATTAATTAAAGGCCAACCATCCCCGAATTTCATAAGCAAATTGTGAAGCCAAGCTCCTGTCGTCCAAATCCCTGTCCGCCGCCGCGCAAAAGACTGAGCCAACAATGATGAAATTGGGTTTAGTCGCTTCTGTTATGGAAACCACAAAGTTATGAACATTATAGTAGAACAGATGAACCGCCTTGCACATTTGTTGTCTGTGGAGCAGAGGTTGATTTATCTAATTGTTGGAGCGAGATCGATTGGCTAGATGAGTTAAGCACACAAGTGCGTTGACATTTGCACAAAACTGATCCGCTCGTCATGATTAATTAGCATGTGGAATACAATTGCAACAGCAACGCCGACAAGAGGATGTTGGCATAAGTTGGACAGTTCGTTGCAATTGGAAAGGGTCGATATCAACATTATCGGAGGGTTGAGATATCGTGGCGGATTATTGGCATAGAAACGACATCATCATCAAGCAAGCCGATGGAATCCTACAATGATAGACGTTGAGCCGCACATGCAATCACTCAGTGTGTTAACATGCCGCCTTTGCTCTCGCTGAGATCAAACTAACGTCAACGTCGAGTTTTCATTCGAGCTGTGGTCGAAATTGTTGACACAGGAGCTTGCACGAGAGTCGCGTCGAGTTTTCATTCCAGTTGTGGTCGAAATTGTTGACACAGGAGCTTGCATAAGACTCGGGTGTATAGTTTCAAAGGCAAAGTCAAAACTGTTTTTGAAAGAGCCGTATTACCAAAGGCCACCACCAAAATTCTCATTCGAATTCTTTTGCCATGAATGGGGAGTTAAAATTTTGTATAGAAATGAATTAATTAATTGAAATCGTCAGCATTATTCCTTTTGAAAAAGTCGAGCTTCCTTCTTCTTGGTGGGCCGAGTTGCCAAACAGGCCGAGTTTCCTTAGCAGGGCAAGTTATTTATCTTTTGAGGAGTTGTACAAGCAATTCTAGGAGGGTTGCATTCTCCATTTGCTCCACCAAGGCCAAGTTTGCATACATGATTATCACCTGAGCCGAATTGTTGTGTATGGGGACCATGAACCATCATCATTGAAGTCGAATTGAAGTCACCCCTTGGTGAGCCGTGTTCCAGTTAAAGAAGGCCGAGTTCATTTGTAGTTGGTCTGAGTTTTGGCAGTGCATTCCACGCACAGATTTGTATGTTGGATTGTGCTGCATCTTGGCAACATCATGGTATTTTCCATAGGGTAGTGTGGATCACTGCGAAAGTTTATGTAATGCAGAGGACAGAGGCTACATATTGTTCTTGGATGCAGAATGGCAGTGAAACGAATTGCAGCTAAAGTTCGTTGACCACTCTGGAGCTATCGCACACGTGACATGAGGCCATACTGTATGCACATTGGTTATATCATAGACAACGTTTACAAAGTTGTTCATGGGGGATGATCGATGCAGACCTGCGAATGGGACTGCCCAAGAATGCAAGTGCTTTAAATCCTGTTGACCCTGCCGCCCGCACCTACCTACCAGCTAGCGAGAAAAGCCTTCAACCCCACAAGGTGTGGTTGGTGGCAGGGAACTCAGAGAAGGGGCTGTCACACTAATCCCAACTCTCTCCGTTTTAGCTATCTCCTAGGCTAGCTAAGGGGGGTGGTCCCTAATGAAAAGTTAAGCTAAAAACAAAGATGCAAGTTTCTAGGAGAATTTTGTTAGAGTTAAATAGATTGTTTATCTAAGATCTATAAGCAAAACATGATATAAGCAATAGCCATTAACCATAAGATAAGCATGAAACACATAAACGACCAGTGCCTTCAAAGCGTTGCTCTTTCAGAAATGAAAAGATATATATATATATATTTTTTTATGTATTTTTTATTTGCTTAATGCTCAGAATGAAATCAAATGCTTTCAAATGAAAGAAGAAAATTTGTGATAACTTTTCAAGATAGAAACTAAGCAAAGGAGCAAAGGGCTCAGGAAACCCCCTCTTAAATAAATCTTTTGGTGTCTTATGAGCTTGCTGGCTTGAACAACTTGTGGGACCTTTGATATCGTTGGAGGTGACTATTCCGACCGAAGAAGTCCTCACACTCCAATAGAGCTAGCAACCTGTCCCTTGAAAACACAAAAATGCTTGCAAACCAATTGTTAGTGCAAAAGAGACTTGGCATATAGAGACCAAGTTGAGCTTGTCATTCAACTGAGAATGACAAGCTACAACAAGTGTACAAAATATACCAAGCCCAAAGGAGATTTGAGATAGCTGCAAATCTCTCCTCCCTAGACAATAATGCCCTCAGGCAAATGCACAAAGAAAAACAACTAGATAGCAAATATGAAATCAAATGAATATCAAACGACACAAGTATACCTCATCAACCAAAGCATGCGCCACAAAAGAAGCCAGTAACCCCAAAGACTTTTATTTATTTATATGAAAGGTAAGTACAAAATCCGGCAGAGTCTCCGCCAACCCAACAGCTCGTTCTATGATGATACAATAAGAGCCCAAGGCTCCCATAAATAGAGAAATGGGAGGAGATCCCAATGCCAAGAGACAATGACAAGTGTAACAAGTGACAATCCAAATGTAAAAACGAATTTGTACAAGTGGCTGCTATGACTGTTTGTGATCCTGTAGCTGGCAGTGAATAGAGCCTTGCTGTCCATCGAATATCTCTTTGAGAATCAGCGTTCATCCATAATTAAACTACTGAATATATTGAGGTTGCCAACATGTAAACTGCTGTGTATGCCCACGTTAAACTGCTGAGCTCGGCTGCCTCCAAAATCTGCGTGTAAACTGTCGTTTGACTGCTGGAACATATGCCTAAATAGCTATGACTGCCCACGTGTGGCTGCCTTTGTAAACTGCTGGGACAGCGTGTAATATGTTGTTGGCTGAGCGTATTTTCTGTGTTGACTGCCCACGTAGATGGGCTGTGTTGACTGCGTTAAACTTGCTCTGACTGCCCACGTAACATGTTGGCCACATAACACTGCTGCCCACGTAACTGCTCTGACCTGCGTATTTTTATTTGGCATGCGTAATATGCTGAGGTGGGGTCCAACGTGCTCACTTAGTTGAGTTGGCTCACTTGCCACTTGGATTGGTGGGCCTCAGGATGCCCAATCATCATCTAAACTGCCACTTACTTTCCATGCAATTTATAACTTATTTTGACTTTGGAAAAAATTATAAATTTTTCCAATTATTGAATTTATTGATTTTATTTTTTATTTTTGCCACTAATATTAGGAAAATCAGCCTTTGAGGGACTATAAGTCATTTTTTGACCCCCAAAGTAGGCTCTAGGAGAATGCTAGGCCTCTGAGGATGAATTTCGAGTGGTCATACGCCCCAGAGGTTCCCTAAGGCCACTTATTTATGCCATTACATAAAAAATAATTAAAAAATCCCGTTTTGCGGGAAATTTTTAACTATTAAAAAATCCTACTTAGACCTAGCCAAATTCCACGAAGCTTTTTGTGTGATCTAGTATGGTAATATACATCGACCCTAGACACTAAGATGTGTCAGG
>APFE030043281.1:71675-154567 GCA_000404065.3 Pinus taeda | reverse complement strand
ACGTATTTGGTTGGAGTTTGCTTGGGTTTGAGGGATATCCCGGAAAAGGGATATTATAGTGGTATCAGAGCATAGATCTGGCTCAGCCTGTGGAGCTAGCAATCTATGACACCGGGGGAAAAGCCCTACATTTGTTACAGAGGTAGGAAATACAGAGACGCTGAGCGTAGGTTGGAGAACACCTACGGGGAGGGAGACTGTGTTCGAGTGGTGGACACAAAACAGGAGGAGCTTGTAGTGGACGCAGAGCAGGAGGATCCAATGGCAGATGAGGATGGGAAGAGATTTGCGGACATGCTCCTCAAATCAGTGGAGGATCTGTCGACGCAGATCAAGGTGATGGGGCAGAGATTCACGATAGTGGAGGCTAGACAGCGTGAGAACCCACGAGTTTTCCAGGTTGGTGAGGGATTGGGTACATCCCACCATTTTCCAGAGCAAGGTGCCACTCAACGTGATACTACTTAGCAGATGGCCTCACATGCCCTACACGCTCTACCATGCCCACTTTCCTAGGAGCAAACACGGGGGTTGGAGCCCAGCAGGAGGCAGAGCCCGATCATATGGGCGATTATTTTGCAGAGTACCAGGCCTATGGGCAAGAGTTCAGGGATGCTCTCTCATTCAAAGACTTTGTTCAGCTCCAGCGGGATAGCAGACCCCGCGACCATCACAGAGGATATCGGCATTATGATGATGGAGACACCCACCACACAGCTAGTAGATTCCACTTGCCTATGTTTGATGGTTCAACAAACAGTTCGGCAAGGTCTTGGCTGGAGAAGCTGGACATCTATTTCCAGCTTAACCAGATGTCGGAGACAGAGGCCATCAAGGTGGCGACATTACATTTGGATGGTGAGGCCCAGGACTGGTGGTTTCATGGGTTGGTTACACTCGAACACTACACAATGACGGCATATGCCGAGTTCACCAGGAGATTGATGGAGAGGTTTGACCGAAGGGATTCGAAACAGCACTTTGTTGAGCTGACGAGGCTCAAACAGATTGGGAGCCCAGAGACTTACATTGCAGACTTCTTGAGGGTTTCAGTGATGGTGCCAGATCTATCCACGACACGGAGGATCTACATGTTTATTGAGGGGTTAGCAGAGCCACTTCGGGGTCTAGTCAGATCCACTAGACCAGCGACACTCCAGGATGCTATTAGTAGGACCCAGGACTTACAGGATGCCTTACCCAGGACACGGACACCTTACCCCCAGAGATAGGCTTTCCAGCCTAAGGGGAAGGATGTGAGGATTCTACCTCCAAAAGGGAATCCAGGGCGAGCACAGATTGATGATGATGCCAGGAAGGAGCTGAAGAAGAAGCGATTGTGCTTTACCTGTCAGGAGCCGTGGGCACCAGGACATAGATGTGCTACTGGCAAATCACATTTTATTGAGGTCTTCTCCGACAGCAGCGAGGAAGAGGATGAGGAGGATGACGTGGAGGTAGGAGATAGTCATGCAGCGCAGGATCCTTTGCCACCTCCACCAGCAGCAGCAGGTGGTGGAGCTTTTGCACCCACCGGAGGGGCCCTTACAGCATTGTGAGGAGTTCCCAAGTATCTGACGCATACGGGGGACAGTACGTAGCCAATGAGTACCACTCTTGGTTGACAGTGGGGCAACCCACAACTTCATCGATGCACAGATGGTTGAGCGGAGAGGTATACAGACAAAGAGCTTCGATGGATTTTCAGTTTTGGTCCCAGGAGATCAGACCATGGCGTGTGCTCATTATGTCCCAGAGTTATAACTGACGATGGGCACCTACACACTGACTGACCACTTTTTCGTGGTCAATATTCTGGACACCAACATGGTACTAGGTGTCCAGTGGCTTATCACTCTAGGGAAGGTCACAACAGATTGGAAGGCCCTAGAGATGGAGTGGGATGATGAGAAGACAGGGAGGCATGAGAAGATACGGGAACAGCACACATATCCGCCTCAGACTGTTTTGGCTCATCCGATGGAGGCAGTCTTCCGGAAGGGGGATGTAGAGTGGGCAGTGGAGCTGCGTGCATCAGAGGCAGGGTCTACAGGGCAGATGGTGCACCCAGAGATACAGTCCATCCTTGACCGATATGCCAGAGTGTTTGGGGAGATTCCACCGGGACAGCCACCGGACCGGGGTTTTGAGCACACCATTGAGCTTGAGAAGGGCATACAGGCAGTGATTACTATGCCCCATACGCATCCCCAGGCCTATCAGGATGAGATTGAGCGGGCCATTCAGGAGTTGCTGGCTCTTGGGCACATTCGACCGAGCACGAGTCCTTTTGCTTCTTCCGTGGTGTTGGTGAAGAAGGAGGACGGCACATTGAGGATGTGCATTGACTACAGGGCCCTAAACAAGAAGACACTGAAGAACATGTCCCCCATACCCAGGATTGATGAGTTGATGGATGAGTTGAGAGGAGCACGGTTCCTCTCAAAGATTGATTTGAGATCTGGGTACCATCAGATTCGCGCAAGGGAGCAGGACATTCCCAAGACTGCCTTCAGGTGTCACTATGGGCACTTTGAGATTTTGGTGATGCCCTTTGGGCTAACCAACGCCCCAACTACATTTCAGTCCTGCATGAATCACGATTCACATCTTCCGCAGTCACTTGAGGAAGTTTGTGTTGGTGTTCTTTGATGATATACTCATTTACAATAGGACTTGGGAGGAACATCTCCAGCACATTGAGACAGTGTTGCACATCTTGGAGGAGTAGCAGTTCTATGCCAAGCTCTCCAAGTGTGAGTTTGGGTTGACTAAGATGTTGTACTTGGGACACATCATAGGGGTGGACAGAGTGAGAGTCCACGAGGAGAAGATTAGGGCCATCAGAGATTGGCCGGAGCCGAAAAACGTGACAGAACTTCGGGGATTCATTGGCATTTGTACTTACTACCGGAAGTTCGTCAAGAGTTTCTCACAGCTTGCTGCACCCCTGACAGATCTGACGAGGAAGGGGGCATTCAATTGGTCAGATACAGCGCAGCAAGCCTTTGATAGGCTCAAGGAGGTTATGAGTAGCTGCCCAGTGGTTGCATTGCCGAATTTTTCGTAGCCATTTGTTTTGGAGTGTGATGCGCCAGGAGAGAGGATCGGCGCAGTGTTGATGCAAGGAGGTCACCCTATAGCCTTTGAGAGCCGGAAGCTCCTTCCGCACAAGAGGTTGTATTCTATATACGACAAGGAGATGTTGCCCATCATGCATGCATTGGCCAAGTTCCAGCGGTATTTAGTGGGTAACAGGGTCAGGGTGAGGACTAATCACAACAATCTCAGGTTCTTTTCGGAGCAGAAGAAGCTACAGGAGAGGCAGCAGAAGTGGATCAGTAAGATCCAAGCGTATGACTTTGACATTGAGTATGTCAAGGGTAAGAATAACGTGGTAGCAGATGCCCTTTCACGTAGACCAGCAACAATGTCTCTTATGAGCTTGGATGCAGATTGAAGGGCTCAACTCTTAGTAGAGTACTCCAAGGACAGATTTGCATGTGAGGTTCTGGATGGGCAGGTGGCGAATGATAGGTACAGGGTGGTCGATGAGATCATCTACCACAGGGATCGGATCTTCTTGACTGAGGGATCTCAGCTCAAGAAGAAGATACTTCAGGCATCACATGATTCACCATTGGTCGGCCATCAGGGGTTTACCAAAACCTACAAAGCCATTAGAGAGAGGTTCTCATGGAAGGGCCTCAAGGAGGACGTACTCCAGCATGTCCGGGAGTGCGATGTTTGCCAGAGGAACAAGGGGGAGATGAGCCATCCTGCAAGATTGTTGCAGCCTCTTCCCATTCCGGAGGGGAAATGGGAGTGTATTTCGATGGACTTCATCACAGGGTTGCCCATGGTACAGGGCAAGGATTGCATCTTTGTCGTCATTGATCGACTGACAAAGTACGCATTTTCGCCATACCGGCACACTACACAGCAGCGCAGGTGGCCAAGCTGTTCTTCAGAGAGGTCTTCAAGCTACATGGTCTTCCTAAGACCATCACCAGTGACAGAGACAACCATTTCATGGGCAGATTTTAGCAGGAGCTTTTTCGGTTGGTGGGGACGGAGTTGACACCAAGTACCAGTTATCACACACGGACGGAAGGGCAGACAGAGATAGTTAACAAGTCGTTGGAGGGCTACTTGCGTAACTATGTCAGTGGGCAGCAGCAAGCATGGCTAAAGTGGCTGCATCTGGGGGAGTACTGCTACAACACTACGCATCACATGTCCATTGGTATGTCACCATTTTATGCTTTGTATGGATATCATCCTTTATCTTTTGTTGACATGATGTTTGGTGCTAGCAAGGCTCCGAGAGCCAAGATTTGGATCCAAGAGAGTCAGGATATTCTCCAAGCTCTCAAGGATAATATGGCTACAGCGCAGAACTAGCAGAAGTTGTATGCTGACAGGGGTCGAGTAGAGAGACAGTTTGAGGTAGAGGACTTGGTCTACCTATGATTACAGCCATACCGACAGTCGTCACTGAAGCAGAAGGGGGTTGATAAGCTCAAACCCTACTTCTATGGGCCATACAAGGTGATACGCAAGATTTGACAGGTTGCGTATGAGTTGGAGCTGCCCCAAAGCAACAAGATTCATAACGTTTTTCATGTATCATGCCTGAAGAAGGCATTGGGGCAGCAAGTGACAATGACAGATGAGCTACCACCCACGGATGATGAGGAGCACTTGGTGTTGCAGCCAGTGGCTATTATTGATACCAGGGAGAGGCAACTGTGGAGCAGGACGATCCGGGAATTCTTGGTGAGGTGGAAGAATTTACCGGATGAGGATGCCACTTGGGAGAGTGAGAAAATTCTGCAGCTTCCATCACTTCAGTTGCTTGAGAACAAGCAACATTTTGCCAGGGGAGACTATAATATTCCTAATTAGCCATGGCTAATTGGAATATTCGATTTTTGCTCAATTTTGCCTTCTCTAGTTATTTATAAATAAAAAGGTGAGGAAAGGGGGACATAACTCACTTTTAAAATAAAGTCACTCCCTAGTAGCACAACGTTGTAACTTACAGGGGAGCCAAGCAAGCCAAAGGACCAGGTAGAGGAGAGGCCCACGTAGACACTTGGAGGGACTGCGCAGATGGAGAAGAACACATGGCAAGAGAGGCTACATTGGAGGAGGTGGGCCATAGGGTTGAGAAGGGCCAATGCTATAAAGGAGAGAGGAGCCTCCTCATTTTGGCACTCGATTATGTGCATTTGAGCTAGTCACTTCGACTTAGAGCACGTTGGTTGTTTACCCTGTCTGCAACACTATTTAGTGCAACGAGTGTCTCTGTTCGGAGATCTCACCCTTAGCCCTGGGGGACTTCGAGTGCTTGCTCGGGCAAGGTAGCTTTGAGCAGTCTTTTGCAGGAGGATTGATCTTTGGAGTGAGGAAGAACTGAGCATTTTTGGATAACTGTGCAGTCTTGAGAGTGGGACGCAATTCTTTTGGTGGGAGTTCCAGATTGGGGTTTTTGCGGAGGATTTGAGCTGGGAGATTGAGCAAGGGATCAACCCTTGTATATTGGAGGATTTTGGCAGAGTTTCAAGCAGAGTTTTGGAGGGTTCTATTCAGTGGCAACACAAAGCCTTGAGGCATTGCGTAGATCCTCAAGGGGGTGATTTTCGGGGCTCAGCTATTTCAAAAAAGCTTTCTGGCTTTTTCTAGGTTTATTGCGCAGAGGCTGATTCCAAAGTTTCAGCATTTTCTGAGGAGGGGAACAACCCCCATGTAATAGCAGCAGCACAACAGTTCTCCAACAGCTTGGACGCAGTTCAGAGAGAGGCCATTTATTTACTATTCTGGGTGTATTTCTTCACTTTCCTGGTGCAAGTCGAGGTGCTATCTTTCTGATCACCTCCTGTACTCTTCCCATTACTCAATATAATAAAATGGCTTAGCATTTCTCTCTGCATTTCTTGAGTATCTGCTTATATTTCATGTTTTCGTTATTATATGTTGCACCACTGTTATTTATATCACTTTGAGCTTCCCGGTTACTATATCATTTGTACGTATTTGGTTGGAGTTTGCTTGGGTTTGAGGGATATCTCGGAAAAGGGATATTACACCTTCTAACCCAGTTTTATATTAATACCCATTAATATTTTATTTTTACTAAGTTTAGACTTAGGAACTCCATTAAAAATATTAATTATTTTAATATCACCCAAGCCGGGTACAATCTATCCAAAACATTTCTGGGTCTTGCAGATCTCATGTGCTTTAGCCTCTCCACCAATTTTCGTGGCTAGAGCACATCCAATGCTACCCCAAATCAACAATTATGAGGTTGACCACACCTATAGCTCCTTACAATGATGATGTTATGAGAAGAGTCCCCAGACTAATGGTAGAAACTTTCCAAGACTTGGACCACAGGCCAGGCTCAACCTTTGGGAAGAAGCTTGATATTTTAGGAGGCATGGCCATGACTAGGACTTATGGGATCATGTTTGATCCGAAGTGTGACAGTTTGATCCTACAGATGTTCCAATGCTTCTTTAGCATTGGAAAACATCATCCTAATAGAGTCATAGCACACATGCAGTCCATCTTGACATCATGTATGAGAGGTCGTGATGCCATTTGTCATGAGTTGCAGTCTCGATTGGTGTCTATTTGGAGGAGAAAGCAGTTGATCTCACCTGCTGCTTATGAGGTAGCCGAGGGGTTGGTTGAGAAAAACATTAGGTTGTTCAGGAGGCAATTGTCCAGGGAGGAGCAGCTCAAGGGTGGGGGATCATGCAACAAGAATGAGATGAAGAGGAAGGAACTTTGCTTTGTCTGCAAGGGACCCTGGGGACCTGACCACTCATGTTTGAGTGACACTATGGATATGACAGTGGTAGAGAAGGGAGGTATTCTTTATGTCTGTCAAGATGAGGACTCTTCCTTGAGCGAGTCCATGGGTTCATATGATGGTACCTCCGAGGAGCAGGATCAGTCATATGGAATTGATGATAGTAGCCCAAATATGCATACATGTGTGGCAGAGGAATATGGTGAGCAGTCAATTGTTCCCATCAGGAATGGAGATCCGGAAGCAGATGAGCGATGGATGATTCAGCATAGAGAGCACATAGAGGAGCATGAGACAGTTGATAGACATAGTGTGCCGGATGGGTCATTTTTGGATAGTCATCTAGTGGTTCACGTTGAGCCCATGGTGGAGGATGAACAAACATCCATGGGGCCAGTCATTAGAGTGGAGCAAATAGATGTGAACGCAACCTCCAGAGAGGTAATATTGGCAGATATCTGTCCTCAAGAGGTGTTGGAGGTTGATGGGGTAATTTTGCAGGAGGCTAGTAGGCAGCAGGAGTTGTTGGAGATGATGGTGCATCCATCTTTGGGTCTACCCATTGATGAGGTGCAAACAAATATGGTGGCATCTAACAAGGTTGTAACATATTCAGGCAATAGCCCTCTCCAAGAGTTCATAGACAGGGCTTGCAGCATAGTTTTCCCACTTTTTACCATTAGAGGGAGAGAATCAGGATTTCTTGGACATGTTTTGATTGTCCAAGTGGAGCATCAAGAGTTGAGCAAGGATCAGTATTAGCATAGCAGATGTATTCCTTGCACAAGAATCCATGCATTGGATTGGCGAGAGATCATGAGCTGGTACCCTATTGATGGAGTATCATTTTTAGTCAGAGGAATTGTATTATCAAAGCCCTTAGAGGAGAGGGATGTTACATGCTTCAGTTGGTAGCAAGATGTAGGCTGGCCCCTCATCAGTATCTCAACACAATGTCAACATGATGAGATTGACCTTGGTTTATGCTGAGAGTTGGATTGGAGAGAAGTGATGAGTTGGTACACAGTTGGTGGGGCAACATTCACATCTGAAGCTATTGCACAGTAGGAGCTAGGGAGAATTGATGCTCCTGCTTGGTGGCATTGGGATCCAGGTGGATCTACTAGTAGCAGGTTGAGTCAGAGATGGACTTGGGATCCAGGTATTGGAGGATCGAGTCATGTTTCGATAGCTTGGAGGCATGATGTGGACCAGTGGTTCATATGGGATCCAGGCATTGGATCTCAGTTGCATCGGGCCACCAGATTGGTCCACAGGTTTGGATTGCTTGAGGGCAAGCAATCTTGGGGCGAGAGGACTATCATGTCCCCATTTTTATTCTTCTCCATAGTAGAGCCAAGGTGGATTTCCAGGGCAAGGGATGGCTACGTCCGTGGAGCAGGTTATGTCATCAAGGGTCTCGATGGAGTTTTGAGGAGTTTCTATGAAGTCCAACAGTGTTTGCTTGGTATATTCCATCATTCGCACAATTTTCCTTTCATTCTGGCGCATTGCGACAACCCTCAGAAAATTGAGTTATTAGTGGGCTTAACTCAATTAATTACGCTTCAGGTGGCATTCTGGGAGGGTGGCAGAACACCTTGGTGTAATAGCTCGTTGGAATCAGAACGAGAAGATATACATGAGGGGATGGTTAGATAAGAGTTTCAGTGACATGGGGTGACATGATGGCCAATTTACCATTTTCCCACATTAAAAAGAATATTTTAATTCAAATAAAAGAGGGAAAAGTGCTCCATGATTAAAATAATAATAAAATAGAAGGTTCTAGAGGAGTCCATCAAATCTACAAAAGAGAAGGAGGAGATCATTGAAGGACATCTTGGAGTTGATATTGTTTCTTATATGAGAGGTTAAGAACGTGGTTCTCTACTCCATTCGTAGCCCCAGGACGGAAAACCTCGAGTGATTTAGAGAAATTGGGCAAGCACCCATCTCCCTTTGGTGGATCCATGGCAATTTCCTATTAAGTGCTAGATAATTTGATTTGAAGAGTTTGTTCCAAATTCTTTTCATACGGGACATTGCATCCTAAGAAGCCAAAAGGACTTGGCTAGGTCGTAAAGGACTTTGACCAAAGGAGATGGATGTAATTCACCTGAAAAGCCATAAAGGACTTTGGTTGGGTGAATGGTCCAAGAGCATAGTATCTCCTAAGAAGCTAGAATGACTTGGCTAGGTCATAAAGGACTTTGACCAAAGGAGATGATACATTTGTTGAAGGATCCATAAATGATATTGGCCAAAGGTAAAAGTCCCTAGATACTAACATTGCCCACTGTGGGATGGAGTTATCTATAGACATAGACCAACATAGCAAGCTCATGAACTTTTCTTATGGAGGAGAAATTTCAGCTAAGGGGAAATCTGTTGCAGCCAAGGAGAATACCTCCCTCGCTAAGAGGGAGTGTTGATTTTTGTATAGTATCAGTAGGTATTCCAAATGCCAAGAGTCCTCCTAAGTTAGCCTAGAAGATTTATGAAAAAAAAAAAAAAAAATCAATTTTTGTTGGACTTCATGTAGGCTCAAAAAGGACAAGTCGGCCCAACTCATAAAGGGATCTGTACCTCGGGGTAAATGCACGCATTCGACTTGTGTGACACTTCACTTGATCACTCACTCGTCATCATCTCTCTTGCATAACAGGCATGTGTGGGAGAAAGTAGAGGATGAATTTAACTGAAGTTTGGACTTGGATTTTTTTGTCACAAATTTCTAGACAATTTGGAATTGTAAACCTTGCTGAAGAATAATTTCTCCTAAAAAAAGATTTCTTCGGTTTTCTCCCGAGTTTGTGTTTCCTAAGGAAAATTGTTGTCTCTATTGTGCATGGCTCTCTTTATGATCTTTATTATTTCTGTTGTATTCACTGTTGAATTTTTTTGTGTATAATTGTTCAATGATATCAGTAGCATTAGATAAATTAGGTAGTAATTATTAGATCAGAAGATTGATTCCTATTATGCATCTTGTAGAAAAATCAACAATCACAGCTACCAAACTTAAGAACTTCAAAGAAAAATATTTCATTTGTTCTTAGTATTCTCACATATAATAGAAATTTAATATGATCATATATCTCAAGTCTAGACCTTCAATCCAAAAAAATAAAAACAAAGTACAATCAACAGTAACTTTAGTAGTAAACTGCAATACCTTTTTAAAAGCCCATAAGCATGACTGCCAACAACAACCATATCTGCTGAAATCTTATCTGCCTCGTCAACAATCCAGCTTCCTGGATCACCTTTTACCACCTTTCCTTCACAAGATATCTGAAAATCGGAAAAAGAAAAAGAAAAAAAGGTTGTTAGTTCTGTTATTTTTTTGGTACAAAATGCTTCCTTTAACTCCTAATAAAACAATAATGTACATATATCAGGCAATTTTTACTTAAAAGTAGCCAGGAAAAACAAAAAAGTACTCTCGGCTAGAGCCCTATAATCTGTGATGTCTGCCCAAGACCATAAAGTTTATCAAAATTGAAACTTGGGTACACATCAAGGCCACAAAGCCACACAATAACAAAATGGTCCACTTGGGAGATAACCATAAAAACCATGACGATTTGCTATTAACACACAAAACAAAAAACACACAACAATATTCATAAATTAAGTCACTGTCAAGATGAGGTCCAGATCAGGAAGGGGATCATCCTTGTCCTTGGGGACAGAACGCCAACAACCATTGGCTGGATCAGGATCAGGAAATGTGGCTCCCTAGCCATCATTAGATCAGTTTGCATCCTTGAACATTTCTTATTATAAAAAATAGCTAGGGACAGCTTTCAGGACTTTTTAATTCATGGCCTCAGGTGGAGGACCTCCATAGCAACTATTGCAATGCTCCCATCTCTCCCAAACAACACGCCAAACTCTATATCTCAATCCTCTCTCAAGGAGTTTAGATTGCCTAGAAACTAGTGCAAATGCTCCAAGTCGAGCCCCACACTTTGAAGTTGCAAAATAATATGCATATAGAGGTTGGCATAGTATAGCAAACTATCAAACCATGATAATTCCTTACCAGGTTTTGCCTAGTCAAACATAGATTCGTTTTGTTTTTTTTCCAAAAGATAAATAACACTTAAACTCTGATATGATGATGCCAACATGCATGGGACTCAATGGTCCAACTTAATCTATCACCTAAAAGTGTGGCTTTCCATGTAATGGAAACATGAAGAAACTACCCACAGAATTGAGTGATCCAATTCCAAGTTGACTCAAGATATGCATAGAACCAAAAGAAATGCTTAAGATTTTTGGGACGACCACAAGAAGGGAATTTTGGCTAGGGGTGGCAACATGTACCAGTCCATGGCTGACAACCAGAGCCCAAAAAATAAGGGACCAAGCAAAGAAATCCTTCTTAAGCTCCACCAAAGGCTTCCAAGTACTATGCAACAAAAGCAGCCTAATTAATTACTTGTATGTAAACATCTAGAGCTTATTTATATGGGCATAAAACACATACATAAGGTAGATCCATTTTTAGCCATCAGTTGGGTTGCATTTCTTAAATGCCTCAACCTAGTTCCTATTACCAACTCAAATTGCAAGGGTCCTAGGAGGGGATCTTATAGAGCAACTACTAGGTCAAGGGGTTGTTCAAAAATGCGTAACTAGGTTCGGTCTTCATAAATATGAAATGTACTTTTGATTCTTGTATATTGTAAAATGAAAGAAAAATTATTATTATTATTTTTGGAGCATGGGTTTCATGCTCAAGGTCTTTTATTTTAGAGGTCAAGCACCCATTGAGCACTTATAGGGTTTGTCCTAGGTCAAGAAGTCAAAAGAGTCATTGTCATAAGTTGAAGACCCTATCGAGCACATTATAACTTGTAAAGAAAATTAATTTTGTCATTAAAAGTGTCAAAATACCCTTCAAGACCAAGTCGACCTGGCAGCTGGAAAGTTGGCCTAAATTGAGGAGCCAAGTCCACCTTAAGAAGCCTATATAAAGGAGGTAACTCGACCTCCTTGGGAGACATTCACCACTCACTCATTCAAACAAAGGAGGAAGAGGAAGAAGGCAACAAAGAAGGAAGAGGATGAAGAAGACTTGTTTCTAGACTATTTCTCTCTCACACGTGTGAAAGAAGGCTAGGGTTTCTGCCGCTAGTCTAGGGTTTTTTTCTGCAAGTTCAATCTTCAAGAAGGAAGAGAAAGAAGGTCAGCAAAGGTCACTTTAGGTCATCCTCAAGCACCAGATGAAGGAGAAATTCAAGTGAAGGTTTGAAGAAGTCCTAGGAAGCCAAAATAAGTTCACACGTGTGGCAACAACTGTTACTGGGAGGGTCGATTTCAGACCTGCAGTAGGCGCCGAAATTCTGAAGTTGGGGGTTGAAGTTGTGCTGCTAGAAAATATTTGATTGGGTTTGAGTTGGACAAAAGAAGCACATCATCTGGAAAGGTTGGACTGGTCTTGGAGGGTATTGATCTTGGTCAAGAGGTCTTGGAATTCATCAATTGAAGAATCTATAAGAAGAGAAGGGATTTGCAGGTTTTCCTCTCAAGTGGAGAGGTTTTGGCCCTAGCTTGCAGCCTACATTCTGTGTTCTTGTTATTCTTGTTTTGGCAGTTGTTTGATGATATACAAACATACTAATAAGTAAAGAAGCTAATAAATAAGAAAAAGCAAAAAGAGATCACAAGCAGTTATCAAGAAAAGAGAAATCACTCTAGTCATTGCCTTTTAGATTTCTCAACATGGTATCAAAGCTAAGGCTAGCTAAGGGCATTATGAAGATCTCTACCACACTGAAGAATGTTCTAAAGAAGTGTTCAAAGGTAGCAAGCCATCTCAAGAAGAGCTTGTGCTCAAAGGTAGCAAGCCATCTCAAGAAGAGCTTCAAAGAAGTGTGGAATCTTTTATTTACTCCAAAGAAGGAAGCGATCAAGACAAAGGACGAAGGACTCTTCTCAGCACTCACTGGCACATTTAAAGATGAGAGCATTTGGGTGATCGATAGTGGAGCATCGAGACACATGACCGGGCATCACAAGCAACTAAAAACACTGGCAAAAGGAAAGTCCTCTTACTCTATAAACCTTGGTGATAATAAGAGCTATCCTGTGAGAGGAATTGGATCAACCTCACTAGCGTTGGAGAATGGAGGAAATATTCATCTCAACAACATCCTATTTGCTCCAAGTTTGCATAAGAATTTACTTTCCATTTCGAGTCTAGAAGATAAGGGTGATAGAGTGGCTTTCATTGATGGAAGAGTTGTAGTATGGGGTAAAAACTCAAGCATAGAAAATGCTAGAATGATTAGGATTCATGAAAGAAGACTCTATAGATTGATAACTCACCTCACCCAAGCTTTGGTTCACATTGAAGTTAGCCCATGTGAAATTTGGCATAGAAGGTTTGGTCATCTCCACTACAAAATCTTACCAACACTAAATACCATAGTAAATGGTATCCCCAAACTAAAAGAAGATCATGAAGAAGTTTGCAAGGGATGTGCATTGGGTAAAAACACCAAGAGACCATTTGGAAGCAGTGCAGTGCTTCAAGGTCAAAAGAAATCTTGGATCTTATTCATTTTGATGTTGTGGTCCTATGACTCCAAAGTCACTTGCAGGTCATCTATACTATGTCACATTCATAGATAAACATTCAAGGAAAACATGGGTTTACTTAATGAAATCCAAGGATAAAGTCTTTACAAAATTTCAAGAATTCAAAATTGAAGTAGAGAACCTAACAGAAAGAATAATCAAGATATTAAGATCTCATAATGGGGGAGAATATACTTCCAAAGAACATATATCCTCTGTAAGGAATCTGGGATTAAGAGGGAGTTGATAGTCCCATATAATCCCGAGAAAAATGGAGTTGCAGAACAAAAGAACCGATCCATTGAAGAAAGTGTAAAAGAAAAGCTACATGACCAAGATTTGCCAAAATTACTGTGGGGTGAAGCATGTAATGTCCCTTCTGAAATTAAAATTGTTACAGGTTTATTTATTCTACAATTTCGACAATTTTGAAGGCCATGGGACCCATGTGATTTTTGGAAAAGACTTACGAAAGAAAAAGGGGCCGAAATGTTTTGTTGGCATAGCGTGGCGGGCACCCACATGAGGAAATATGCACCACCTTAGCAGGAAGCTCGAATGACTAAGGAGGGAAAGTCGAATTGCTAGTTGGAAGGGGCCCACGAATTATAAATAGGGAGGCTCAGCCTCATTTATGTAATGTCCCTTCTGAAATTAAAATTGTTACAGGTTTATTTATTCTACAATTTCGACAATTTTGAAGGCCATGGGACCCATGTGATTTTTGGAAAAGACTTACGAAAGAAAAAGGGGCCGAAATGTTTTGTTGGCATAGCGTGGCGGGCACCCACATGAGGAAATATGCACCACCTTAGCAGGAAGCTCGAATGACTAAGGAGGGAAAGTCGAATTGCTAGTTGGAAGGGGCCCACGAATTATAAATAGGGAGGCTCAGCCTCATTTGGTATCTTTTGACATACTGAACTCAATCTTAGTTGCTCAAGCTGCTTAGTTGGGTTAATATGTTGTTTCACACACGAGTGTCTCTGAGCGGAGATCTCAACCTTTGCTTCGATGGACTTCGAGTGCTAGCCCTAGAAGGGAGTTCTTCTTCATCTCAGTTCGTAGTAGCAGCAAGGAGACGAGTTACAACAACAGTAAGTCAAGTACCAACAACACGAGAAGTAACAACAACGCAGGGATTGTGCAGTCATAGTGTGAGGCACTCTGGGAGGTTGGGGAGACAGGAGCATCCTTCATCATTTTCAGGAGTCTAGAGGGCAGCTACAGACAAGAGGTCCATCCTACATGCAGCTCTCATTTCATCACACGCAAGACTGTGTCATCTCCTCCATGACTGCACAGTCATTGGAGTGAGACTCTTTGGGGCAGCACCATCCAGGGGAGTTTGGAGCTGGGAGATCATTTGGAGGGCCATTTGAGGAGGATTATTGGAGTTGGGGAGCAGAGATTTACAGGATCAGTCACAGCAACAAAATTCGAAATTGGAGGGCTAAACTGTGAAGGGTCAATTTTTGAAGATTGGAACCAAGGGAAACCCTTTCTGGGTTTTTCCGGGTTTTGGGCAAGGATCACACTCCTAATTTTAGAGAATTTTATGGGCATATCTAAGGGGTCAAACAGGGGTCCCAACTCAGCCAACAGCTAGAGGAGCTAAGGGGAATTTGGGCCAAAATTCTGAGGTCAACATTTCGCCAATTCCTTCATGGGTTATTCTTGGTATTTGGTGGAGAGGTCGGGGTTAATTTCCCGTAATTTTCTGAGCACCGGAGGTGGGATTTCTAGTAGCATCTTTGTAGCAGACAACATAGTTTCACAAGGGCAGCGAAGGGCATCATTGCAGTAGTTATTTGCGCCATTTGGGCTTGACATATTACCACCTGGGCTTGATCACGCTTGCCATTGAGGTAAGCCCAGGTGCACCACTTCCACATTATTGTACTTTTCTCCCAGATTATAATAAAATAGCTCAGTTGTTGGTTATTCCTGGACTTTTTATGGGCGTGCACTAAATGTTTCAATTTTATAGTGTTGTTTTATTGTTTGCTTTGCATGGCACTATTTTTCCTAGTTTGGAACATTACAAAGCAACAAAGACAACTGTATACATATGAAATCTAAGTAGCCACTGGTCACTAAATAATTTGACTCCTGAAGAAGTATTCACTACAAAGAAACCAAGCGTGGATCATTTTCGAATTTTTGGTTGTCCTGTCTATATTCATATACCTAAGGACAAGAGAAAGAAGTTGGAACTATCAGGCATGAAGGGAACATTTGTTGGCTACAGTAACTCTTCTAAGGCCTATAGGATCTACATAAAGGAAGGACACTAAATAGAAGTTAGTCGAGATTGGATATTTGATGAAAGTATTACATTCAAGAAATCAAAGGATTTCCCTATGGACTCTGATGATGAAGAACTTCTGGTATTTGAAGAAGAAGTTACAAGGGAGGAAGAAGAACCAAATCATGAAGGTCCAATTAGCCTATACAACCTATGGTAATCCCCAAAACTAGAAAGGGACCTAACTGATTGAAGTCTACACTACATGATGCAGAAGGTCATGGAGTAGTTTAAGGCACATTTAGTGAAAGAAAGAAGCCCAAACAATATTTTAGGTATGCAACCTATATGACGAAATTGATAGAAGAAAATCCATCCACCTTTGAAGAAGTTGTCACACAACAAGAATGGAAGGATGTCATGAATGAAGAGTACCAATCAATAATGAAAAATGGAATTTGGGAGATCGTAGCTAGGCCCGAAGACAAATCTGTGGTAAATTCCAAATGGCTCTATAAGATTAAACATGTAGCAGATGGAAGTATTGATAAATATAAGGAAAAATTTGTGGCTAGGGGCTTCTCTCAACAAGAAGGCATCGATTATGAAGAAACATTTGCTCCGACAGCAAGTTATACAACTATATGTTCATTGATCTCTTTGGCAACATTGATGGGATGGAACATCCACCAAATGGATGTCAAGACTACATTCCTGAATGGCATAGATGATAAGGAATTCTATATAGAGAAACCCTTGGGATTTGAAGTTAAAGATAGAGAGGCATATGTTTGTAGATTGATTTAGGCATTATATGGCCTCAAGCAAGCACCAAGGGCATGGTATGCTAGAATGGATGCATACCTACAGATATTAGGCTTCACAAAGAGTTATGTTGATCTGAACCTTTACATTAAGGTTGTGAAGGGAGAGTCGGTAATCATTCTTCTATATGTGGATGATCTTCTCTTGACAGGTGTGGAAGGTTGAATTGAAGAATGTAAGAAGCATCTAGTAGCAGAATTTGACATGAAGGATCTAGGGTTGATGCACTAATATTTGGGATTGGAAGTCTGGAAAGGACCTGATGTGATCTATATGGGTCAAGGGAAGTATGTGATCAAGATGTTGAAGAAGTTTGACATGATGGATTGCAAAACAAAGACAACCCCAATGATCACAAACTTGAAAAGACTAAGGAGTTTGGAATCGAGCCATGTGGATCTTTCCAAATATTGGCAATTGATTGGCTCACTAATGTACTTGGTGAATACGCGACCAGACATATGTTTTGCAATAAATGTTCTCATTCAATTCCAAGTGGAGTCGAAGCATGATCATTGGATAGCAACAAAACATATATTGAGATATCTGCAAGGAACCATCCACCACTACCTGAAATATGATAGGAGGAATGATGTCCATTTGATTGGATATACAGATTCCAACTAGGGAGGTAGTGAGCAAGATCGAAGGAGCACTACAGGAGGATGTTTAAGTTTGGGATCCTCCATGATCTCATGGATGAGTAGAAAGCAAGATACGGTTGTTTTGAGTAGTGTTGAGGTTGAGTATATTGCAGCTTGTGAAGTAAGCAGAGAAGTTGTCTAGTGTAGGAAGTTGTTGTCCGACTTGTTTGAAGGACCAATGGACCCTACAGTGATACATTGTGATAACACCAGTTGTATAAGATTGTCTGAAGACCCAGTGTTTCATGGAAAGACAAAGCATATAAACAACAAGTATCACTACATTCGGAAGCTAGTACAAGATGGTGTATTGCAGCTACGATATATCTCCACTATGAATAGGTAGTTGATATTTTGACCAAATCTCTTACTTAAAAGAAGCTTGTGTATTTGAGAGATAGGCTTGGTTTGGTTGATATATCCTCCCTAGCTGAGAGAGAGAGATAGGCACATCATTCTTGTCTTCACTTGGAAAGAAAGAATGGCGGACTGTCATGTCCCCATTTTTATTCTTCTTCATAGTACAGTCAAGGTGGATTTCCAAGACAAGGGATGGCTAGGTCAATGGAGAAGGTTTATGTCATCAAGAGTCCCAATGGAGTTTTGAGGAGTTTTTATGGGACTTGGTGACATTCGCTTGGCATATTCCATCATCAGCACCGTTTGTCTTTCATTCTGTTGTACTTCGACAACTTTCAAAAATCAGCATTATTATTGGACATAACTTAATTAATTATGCTTGAGGTGGCATTCCGGGGAGATTAGTTGATGGAACACCTCAGTGTAATAGCTCATTGGAACCAAAACAAGAAGATCTACATGATGGGACTTTTGGATGGGAGTTTCAGTGACCGAAGGAGACATGGTAGCCAATTTACCCTTTTCCCGCATTAAAAAGAATATTTTAATTAAAATAAAAGAGGGAAAAGTGCTCCATGGTTAAAATAATAATAAAATAGAAGATTCTAGAGGGGTCCATCAATTCTATAAAAGAGGAGCAGGAAGCCATTAGAGGACATCTTGGATTGAGTATTGTTTCTTGTATGAGAAGTTGAGAACCCGGTTCTCTACTCCATTGGTAGCCCCAGGGCGAAAACCATAGGGTGAGAACCCATTTTCCCTTGGTGGATCCATTCAGGGTTCACAGGTTGTAGTTATGTGATTTTTAGTGTGATTTGGGAGGCCCATTGTGGCATTATTGTAGATTTGTTGAGGCCATCTATCTCATTTATTTTGTTATTCCAACATGTAAAACCCCAGTTCATATATTATAATAAAGCTGAGATTGTTTCTACTTATCGTGTTATAGAATTGCATGTGTTTTATATGTTCTATTTTACATGGAAATCTTCTGTTTATGAGTAGAAATTTTATGTGAAGGGTATTGCTCCAAATTTTCTCTATGTAGGACATTACAGTGGTATTAGAGCATTGTTCTTGGCTCAGTCGTGGGTTATCTTGAAAGGCCAAGTTCAAGGGCTTCAGGATTTCTTTAATTTTTCTGGTGTCATTATTTTGTTGCAGAAGAAATTTCTTGCAAGGCGAAGATTAAGTTTCATATAAGCTAAATTGTCGAATGATTAAAAGGGACGCATCATTCGAAGGGACCCATTATTATTTTGCAAAGTTGTTGATCAAATTTTAATTCCAAAGGGCCCGAAACCTTAAGTGTGTTGTCGTGTCGTCAAGCCAATTTGAACGCTAAAAGGGGTCCATTATATGCTTTCAAGGTCTTTAACGTTGAAAGGT
Source organism: Pinus taeda (assembly GCA_000404065.3). NCBI lineage: Eukaryota > Viridiplantae > Streptophyta > Pinopsida > Pinales > Pinaceae > Pinus > Pinus taeda. The sequence goes on along the minus strand of APFE030043281.1, from coordinate 135,681 downwards.
GGGTTATTGGTGGAGATCCCAGGGTTAATTTCCAAGAATTTTCTAAGCACCGGAGGAGGTCTTAGCAACAATTTCTTGCAGCCAATAGTGCAGATTTCAGAGGGACAACGTAGAGCTTGGTCGGGGATAGCCACACTTGTGTCTGGGCAGTTGATTTCATCACCTGGGCATTGTTATCTTTCCTTGAGAAAGCCTAGGTGCATGCATTCTAATCTTATCTCGTACCCAACATTTATCTAAATAAAACGGCTCAGCTCAACGTAGATTTTGGCATTTTCTGGGTGTTTAATGTGGTTTAATTTTATGTGTGTGTTTTTGCTATGTTTGTTTTGTTTGTCATGTAAATTTCCATTCGGAATATTACAATTGATTCTCTTGATGATCTTTTAGTGCTTCGGCCCTTGAGTGTCCTTCTTTAAGCTGCATTTCCTTGTCTTGTCACCTTAGCTCTGATACCATGTTGAGAAATCTAGGGGCAGCAAGAATAGGTGATTTCTCTTACTATAATAATTGCTTGTGATATCTTTTTACTTAACTTGATTACCTTCTTCTTTCACTTGTTTATTATTAGTGTTATTTTCATCGAACAACTACCAAACCATAAAAAACAATAAGACAAAAGGACACAAAATATAGGTGATCATCCAGGGCCAAAACCTAACTGAAAGGAAAACTCACAAGAATTCTTCTCTTCTTATAGAACTTCAATTGACGAATTCCAAGACTAGACCCTTGACCAAGATTCCTCCAAGACCAAGTCAAAACTTTCCTGCTTTCCAGCAACTTCTATAATAAGTAGATTCCCCTGCAACTTCAACCTACCCAACAAAGTCTTCTACAGAAACCCTATCCTTGGCATGTGTGGAGATTATGATAGTTTCTTCTTTCTTCTTCACTTGAGTTGATTCTCTCTCCTAGAGAACTCGGCTTGCAAGGTGTACTTCTTGATGCCCTAACTCAACTTCTGCAACTCGGCCTTTATCGCTGCAATAGATGCCCTAATTCCTTTCAGAAATCTCTCTTTTCTTTCCTTCTCTTTGTCCTTCCTTTCCTTGCACTTCTTTCTCTTTCTTGATCGAACTTGAGAGAAGTGAGTGTGTGTCCTAGGAGAGGTCAAAGTCTCCCTTATATATATAGGTTTACCACTAGGTCGAATTGCTTCTTTAGGCCGACTTGTCCACTTGAGTAGGCCGACTTGATCTTTGCAACATGATGAGGCCTTGGAGGGTCTTTTGACTCAAATAAATTTTTATTTACAATATCTAACATGCCCAAATGGGTCTTCCATACATGACAATGACTTTTTTGACTTGTAGACTCAATGACAAGCCCTAGAAGCTCTCAATGGGAGATTGACCTAAAAACCAAATTTCCTTGAGCATGAAACCCATGCCTCAAGTATAACAATGATAAATTCATTTTTCTCATTACATCAAATACATAAAGTCATGATTACATATGTCATTATGAAGACCGAACCTAGTTACATATTTCAACACAAAGGAAGAGGGTACTACTAGAATCACAGGCTGTAAATTTGGTTGGGGGGAAAAGCACCCATGGGTGTATCTTGCCCCAACAGCTCCAACAGTTTGTTGTTTGGGTGCAAAAGGCTTGATTCAGGCCAAGGGGCCTCTACGAGACAATTTGGTTACAGATAAGTTAATACTTTTATATCAGAGTTTCTGCTGTTATATGTTTATTAACTTCTAACTGGTTAATGTTTGTTTCCTGCCTTGAAAGTACAGAAAATAGGTGAACTTTAATGAATCTTGCTGCTTTGAAATATATGTTAAAGTCGCTCTTAAGCAGTGGTGGTTTTTAGTTAGTTTATTTCTCCCATAACAGCCAGCAGCAGTCTTGCTGGATGCTTGGGGCTGTTACATGAATCAACCTTAATCTGTCCACAGCTATTAGCCTACCATATAAACATCATTCACTGTCTTATGAACAGTATATAACTGACACATTTTTTATGTTATTGGAAAAATTGTATCTGAGGCTTGAGCTTTAGTTGAGCACTATCCCCAAAAATAAAAAAATAATCCAGTAGTTAACATATTATAAGTATTGTACATTTTAAGACAACAATGGCTATGGTAGTACTAAATCAATTCTAGATCTTACATGATAATATTCCTTGACGCTTTATATATGCAAGAACTCTCCAACCGGAACTTAGCTGTATATGTTCACTGCCTTACTAGCAAATGTTTACAGGCTTATAACAGTCATAACTATGTGCCCTCCAAGATTTGGCGCATGTAAAGTGAAAGTAATGTCTCATTGCATGGCATTACTTTTGATTTATAACTATCATAATTTGTTTTAGCTCACCCAGAAATTTAAACGCTTGAGTTATCATATATACTAGTGACTTTACACATGATCATCTTGTGCTACAAGCTTCTCACCTCTCTCACCACAGATGAATGGAAATGGAAGGATATTACAATAGCCTTATCCATATGCTGGCCTTATTTTTTGTTGCAAAAGGCCTTGAGCACAGGTAAGGTCCTGGTCTTACCTGAATTATATGGGCTGGTCCTAACTAAAAGGTCAACCCTGATGCAAGAAAAGAAAACCTGATAACTTTCCAGGAAACCTATGCAATTATTTAAGAAAGAATAAAGAAATATATCAACTTCCAAAAGCAAGAGATTATATTCTTGAAAAACAAGATTTCAAATGCCAAGTTACTTTGTCGAAGGAGAAAAGAAATTAAATGGCATACATTATTGACAAGCAATTGTGTCAGCCTGACAATTTATAAGCAGCACTGATTGCCTAGAAATGCAACAGATCATTTCAGTTAGAACTAGCATACAGACATTCATCTCAATTAATAATGGATGAAAAGCATATCCAAATAACAAGCAAAAGCACAGTCAGTACAAGCTGTTGCTCATATACATTGAAAATGGAGGAAATATATCCAAAATACTCCACTTATGAATAAATATTTAACAGAGGGAAAAGGTAGAGCTCACAGGAGGTACAAAAATAAGAGTCTAAGAGAACAGGAAGTAGTTAACAATGCATGAAGCAGAGAACCCATGTTGAGCTACCAATAGTAATAATTTTCAATGAAAGTCATTGATGATGAGCAAGCTCTGAAATGAATGCAATTGAAGTAAATTATTATCAGGGATTTCTTCCAGTTTTCATGAAGCTCGAAACTTCTATTCAACATTTGGTTTTTAATAGACAACCCCATCAAACATGTAGGCAATGTGTTCTTGCAGTATTTCAGCCTCCATCTGATTCAAAATTTTAAGCTATCCATTTGCTTTCTCTTCAATATGCTTGTCATCAATGTTTGAGAGATAAGAAAGAGTACATTATTTTGTGCACATTGCTGCAAATATTTATTGACTAGTGCCGTTGACTCCTGTGTCACAGTTGCTTCAAGATCGATTCCCGAGGGTTCCAGTGGTGGTACTACATAATCTGCCAAAAATTTGACAAAATCTCAGTTGAGATATGGCCAAGCATTATAATGACCATATTTACCAATGTATAATTAATCTCTGATCCTCCACTGAGCTTCAGTTTTCATTTCATTGACCATTCAAACATGCACATTCCATAAACTGTAAAAATGAAAACAATATTATAGTAACCAAACTAATCTGACATTTACAAGTTACAGCCCTGGTAGTAATGATGATGTCAACTTCCTATCAATGATATGATCGAATATTGATCAACAGCAGTCCATTCATAACCCTCCATATTTTAGTGCTAATCTCACCAACTTAGCTTTAAAAAATATTTCATAAACCAGTGAACTACTTCAAGTTTAGCTGATCAGATCCAAAAATTTGTCTCCAAGATTTATAATGTTTACTTCAAGATTCAATTAATATTTGATAAAATGTGCATTATGTGCATCTCTAACTTTTCCTATATAATCTGAACCATGACTAATGTTTTGCAAGCAAAATCCTAAAGTTGAACAACTTTTTTCTATGTAGCGTACTTTGCAGTAGCCATGGGATGGCATAAGACAAGATAAGATACTTTTATTAATGTCCAACAAATGACTACAAAAATAGGTAAATGGGACTAAGATCGTACCTCTAGTGCAAGTACAAAGTGGGAGTACAAAAGCATCTCCTATATCTATGCTAAAAGCAGGATAATGTTTTTACAATCAAAGGACAAGCTAGAAACCAGCAGCAAGTCTAGCTAAAAGAGTATGTACAATAGTTGTGGATGCAATAAAATAAAGATGCTATAAACTGGAAGTCTCGATGCTCAGGAAAATAGAGAGAGGATCTCAAAGCCTATCAGAGTTTGTGGTTGAGGACAAGTGATGGGGCCCTGCAGACTCATTGTCGAAGTCATCAATCACTGTGAAAGGTCTGATGCATTAGCATATGATATCCTATAGGGAGTGAACAGCACTGAGGGAGACCAACAGAATGATCCTAGTGGGAGTACAAAAGTGAGGAAGCCCAACTCTCCTAACATCCAAAGCGGTGGGAAATAACTGCATATAAAAACTTGGTTACTCCATTGAACCTGGGGAATAATGTGTGAGGGGATCCAACTTTGGAGCCACTTAGAATTGGTCCATTTGTTGGTTTGGTGGTGTATGTCATGTGACCTGATATGACATTCCCTCCTAGGGCATGAAGAGGACAATGGGTCAACCAGCCGGGGAGGTTGAGAGGAGACATGGAGACTCATTGATCTGAAATTTGAAATATTGTGTCACCACCTAACATTTACTACTCCAATCAAATGAGGCAATCAAGAAGTAGAGGGTGATCCTCTCAAGAGCCTTTGACCAAGATGGGACACGCAAAGTGTTAGTTTTTGTAGCATCGGATGGTGTTTTAGTCTCAAAACTTTGTGGAGAGGCTAAAACACGAGTTCTCAACTTCTCCAAAACCCATAAATCGTTTCTGCAAATTCCACCTAGAGACAGCTCAATTAAATTAATTGACCATAATTTAAAAAATCTAAGTCTAACTTAGGAAAAGTGGTTAATTAATAGGAAGTATTGAGAAAGGTGCGAACCATCTAGAAACTCACATAGATCGACTTAGAGATGATCTCAACCATCGATTAAGTTTTTAATCATGGCCATTGGAATCCCAAGTGGAGATTATAAGAAGAGGTCGGTGGGTAGATGGAGAACACACCAATGCAGATACTCAGTTGCCCATGTAGGTCAAATTCCAGTAGCAGGAGTGGTTCAGCAGTGGAGGTCGAGCTAGTGGGTGAGTAGCAGGAGGCAAGAGAGGTCAACAATGGTCTGAAATAATTTTTTCAGTACTAGAGAGTCAGAGAAAGAGGAGGCCGAAATTATTCTCCAGCACGCTGCACAGAGGCAGTGCAAAGCCTCAAGTGAGTAGTTCAATTCAGCTGAAGGGGAGGAGGTTTTCAATTCCAAAGGCCAGGAACATTTTCCAAAGGGCTAGAGAAGCATTTTCCTAGTCAGCAACAAGCAAGACGGCTAGATTGGCAGTAGTTATAGGCCAAGCATGTGAGGGTCTACGCTAGGGTGACATAGGGCCTAAGCAAAGCAAGTGGATGGCTTGCTTTTCAAAGGCAGTTAGGTGCCAGGATTGTTCAAAGAGAGGGTAAAATCCCTCAATGTATTTTTGCCAGTATTTCTCTTGGGTAAATCGCCAGTTTGGCGACATTTTATTGTACTCAAAATTTCCTGCTGCATAATAATAATATAAACCCTCAGCTGTTGCAACCAGTTTTCCCACATTGTGTGTTTTCGGGGACTTTTGTCCAAAAATAATGGTCTCACAATTTTTTTGTGTGTGCTAGCATTTCTTAATTTCCAACGCTTTTATTTTCCGTAGTATTTTATTTGGGAAGATTTCTGTGTGATTAATTCGTTGCTGTCATAGCAATAAACTGCATAATTAATTTTACAGTTGGAAGAATTAATTCCAATTGTTGCAATAGAAATTTCGTAGAAATTTTTAGATCGTATCAGAGCGACTTTGACTGATGAAAAGCACAGAGGCAAAGAAAGGAAAATTTGTTGTTTAGAGGGAACAGTAGGACGAATTTTCTGGGGTTGTGCAGTGCCTAGCTAGGCAATGTGAATTGATCGGAAGAATCCAATTTTTAGTTGCAGGCAGTAGAAAAAGTTTGAATTTCCCAAAAGTGATTCTGGCAAGCAGAGGGAGCAACAACAACTCAGTGTTTTCGCTGAGAAGATTTATTGTTTGGGTGCAGAAGGGTTTTGCAATAGTTTTCTACAGCAGAATCAACGTCGGGTGGAAGAGAAATAGCACACAGATTTGTACCCAAGACATCTTTAGTAAATTCTCCAGTATGGCCATGGACAGAACTAATATTCAGGGGGCTTCGGAATTAGCTTCCAGAATGGAGGACGAATTTGCTTGTCTAAACAGCTCAACTTCACAAGGTGTCTAGTATATAGACAATGGAGCGTCAGCTCACATGATAGGGGTTAGAGAATATTTCTCTGACTACAAAGAAGAGAAAATGGACTTCCAAATTACGATGGAAAATAGGACAAAGTGCACTCTAGTAGGGAGAGGTACCATCAATTTTTAGAGGGAGTCAGGAGCAAGTACCAACACTATAGATATACTACATGTGTCAAGATTGGGCATGAACTTGAATTCAATGTCTCAACTACAGGATAAGGGATATGATGTTCACTTCGGAGGGAAGAAGGTGTTTGTCAAACACCCAAGCTGGAAGAGGGTGAAACAGATTGGAGTTCGAAGCAACTGATTATACAAATTGCAACTTGATTCTCCAATGGCACTAGTAGGCAGTGACAATAACAGTGGGAAAGATTTGAATGAGCTATGGCATAGGAGAATGGGACATTTACATCATGGAGCACTTAGATTTCTCAGGGAGACTGTGATAGGTGTTCTAGAACTTCGCACGGAACACAATGATGTGTGCAATGGGTGTGTGTTTGGGAAATATGCTAAGGCAACATTCCCAAGAAGTGACAGTAGAGTTGATGGCATGTTAGGACTTCTACATTCAGATATTCGTGGCCCATGTCCACTAGAGTTCTCTGTGGCGTCGAGTATTTTGTCACCTTTATTGATGACCATTCCAAGATAACCTGGATCTACTTCTTGAAGACCAAGGATGAGGTCTTCGATCGCTTCAAGGAGTTTAAGGCTCTAGTGGAGAATGCAATAGGAAAGAAGATAGAGGTGTTTCACTCTGATAATGGTGGAGAGTACACAGATAAAGACTTCACATATTTCTATGCAAAGGAAGGCATTAGAAGAGAGTGGATAGCTCCATACAATCCACAGTAGAATGGGGTAGTGGAGCGGAAGAATAGATCTATAATTGGGGTTGCAAAAGCGATTTTATATGACTAGGATTTGCCCAAGATTCTATGGGCAGAGGCATGTCACACAACAATGTATATCCAGAACATGGTTCCTCATAAGGCATTAGGGAAGATAATGCCAAAAGAGGTCTTCTTAGGAAAGAAGCCTGAGGTAAGCCACTTCAGGATCTTCGGCAGCATATCTTATTGCCATGTGCCAGATGAGAGGCAAACTAGGTTGGATCAGACATCAGAGAAGGGGTTTCTCATTGGGTATAGTGAAACCTTAAAGGCATACAAGATCTATGTTCCTAGAAACGGGAAGATTGTAGTGAGACAAGACGTAAAGTTCATGGAGGATAGAGCCTTCAAAAGGTCTTGTGAGATGCCAGCAGGGGATAAGAGTGAGCCAATAGAAGCTCCATTGGTCCAGCAGTAAGGGCAGTTAGTGGCACTGCTAGTAGGACAGTCACAGTGATCTAGTACAGTGACCAGTACTAGTATTTTATCAGGTGCACGATCCAGTGATTTCACATCAAACGAAGCAACAAAGGCAGGATGAAGAGGAGTCGATTGAACCTCCCATCACTAGTGGTCGTACGAGCAGAGAGGTTCGTTAGACATTAAGAGATGCAGAGGAGTTCACTAGAGCTCCGAGGATGAACAAAAGAGAGCGCAAATAGCTTAGCAAGTACCAAGCATTGGTGGCACAGATTGTGGAAGCTTCCAGCTTTCAAGAAGTCACAGCATCAGGTGTGGGTAGATGCCATGGTAGAGGAGTACAGCGCTATCATGACGAATGATGTTTGAGAGGTAGTACCGAGGCATGAGGACCTCTAGGTACTGCTTCAGCATTGGATCAAGGATGGTTCCTTGGTGCAGCAGGAAGCAGAAGTCAGTGGCACTGAGCTTTGTAGAAGGAGAGTACATGGCAGCAAGCACAGCTACGTGTGAAGCTATATGGCTTCGGAATGTTAGTTTTTGTAGCATCGGATATGTTCTAGTCACGAAACTTGGTGGAGAGGCTAGAATACATGAGATCTCAAAAACCCAAAAAACGTTTCTAGAAATTCCACCTAGAGATGACGTAATTAGATTATTAACCTATTTTTTAATGTTTCGTAAGTCTAAACTTAGGAAAACTGGTTAATTAATCAGAATTAATTAATTCAAGGTGGGAATAATCTATAAACTCACATGGATCGACTTCAAGATGATCCTAGCCCTTGATTAAGTTTTAATCTTGGTCATTGGTGCTCCAACAGAGGATTATAATTAGAAGTCAATGGGCACTTGGAGAAGATACTTCAGCAATTCGATTTCCTTGGCAAATCGATTTCCAGAGAGCAGCAGCAATTGCTGAAGAGCCAAAGATCAAAGCAGAGATAGTGAGGGGCAGGGAGAGTGAAGCAGGAGAAAGCTTCTCACATCCAGCGAGTGCATTGAAAAGAAGCAGAGTTATCCACAGTGAGGTTGACTCAAGGGTTGCGTAGAAGCCCCTAATAGGCATTTCAATTTGTAGATTTAGGTAGTCGTTTTAGAGATCCAGAGGCAGAAGAATTTCTCAAAGGCCAAGAGAAACGTTTCCAGAGTCAGAGACAAGCAGAAGGAGGAGCTCAGTGTGAGATCCAAAACGTACGAATTACGGCCTACACAGAGCCCACGCAGAGGGTGACACAGGGCAATTCGTAGAGGGGTTTTAGAGCTCAATCTTTAGTGTCGAATTATCTGTGGGGTGAGGAAAATTCCTCACTAGATTTTTGCCAGTATTTTTTCTCTATAAGATTTCCAAATTCGGCATCCAGATTTATTATACTCAAGTTTTTCTCGCTGCTGCATAATAATAAAACCCTCAGAAGCTACACTAGTTTTCCCAAGTTGGGTTTTTCCGAGGACATCTGTCCAAAATTAACAGTGTCATATTTTTATGTGTGTGCTAGATTTTCTTAGAATCCATCATTATTTTTTTGTAGTATTTGTTTGTGAAAATCACAGTGTGAATTATTTGGTATTTGTCATAGCAAACTGCAAATAAATTGTTAAATAAATTAACAATTAGGAAAATAATTTCTTCTTGTTGTGATAAATTGAAAAATTTCACATGGTATCAAAGCATGAGTGATTAGTCGAGAAACTCAAAAACGAAGAAGGGAATTTCATTGTTTAATGGGAACAATAGGCTGAAATTCCGAGAGGCTACGCAGTTCATTAACAGGCAAGCCGAATTGTTGGGGAAGAAATTCAATTTTTAGTTACAGTTTGGCATAAAAGTGGAGTTGCCCGGGATAGTGATTCCAGCAGTCAAAGGGAGCAGCAGCAACTCGGATTTTCGCTGAGCAGATTCCTTGGTTGGACGTAGAGAGTTTTGCAGCAGCAGAAACAAAGTCGAGTGGAAGAGACATTGCATACACAAAGAGGCAGAGACAAGCTACCAAGATTGGACAAGATGTGGGCCAATTTGCAGCAGGAGGAAATGAGGCGAGCTTTGCTTAAGAGTGGCAGCAATAGCAGTGGATAGAAGGGTGTGAAGGAGGAGGAGAATGTGGCCCTAGCATTGAAGGGTCCCAGGCAGGGACAGGGGGAGTAGAAGAAGAAGAAGAAGAAGGACCTTTCGAAGGTCAAGTGCTTCAAGTGTAGGGAGTTCGGTCACTACAATACCTAGCATCCTCTCAGGAAGAAGGACAAGCAGGAGAAGCAGGACCAACAGGAAGTATTCATGGAAATAGACAAGCTTTCCTCTAGGTTAGAGGAAGAGTTTGCTATGTTTGCAGATACACCTCCAGGAGTGAGGTGGGTTGATTTGGTGTTGTAGCCCCAGAGAGATGTAGAGTTTGGGTAAGGTCCATTGAGGTATCCTCCTCATGGATCATTACTTGGATACCGAGGCCCGCAATATTAAGTAGCAAGAGGGATCAATGGCAGTTGATGCAATCAGTACAAAAGTGACAGTCGCAAGCTAGTAGCAGTCAGATGCTGAGAAGGGCAGTGCAGTGTTGACAACAGAGCAGGTGGCTCAGAGAAGAGTTAGCAACAGTGCAAATTCTTCAATGACAGTGCAGAGGTTAGTAGCAGTTAGGACTTAGGAGATAGATGCTTCAACTAAACACAGATGATTCAGTATTTTGGATGCTTCTCAGTTGCAACAACAACAGATGAGAAGGAGTTGCAGTGCATATGCAGAGTTGGCAACAGTATAGAAGTGTTAGCAACAGTACAGATGCAGCGTCAATGTTGTGCAATGGTTGGTGGGCAGCAGTAGCCAGACATCAACAGCGTAACAGGAGATGACACAAAGAAAGAGTGTTGTGACAGGGTGAGCAGCACTAGAACATAGTCCTCACTAATAGGGAGTTTTAATTTTTGTAGCATCAATGTGTTCTAGCCACGAAATTTGGTGGAGAGGCTAGAATGCATGAAATCTCCAAAACCCAGAAATCATTTCTAGAAATTCCACCTATAGCTGACTTAATTAGATTAGTAACCTATTTTTTAAAGTTTCCTAAGTCTAAACTTAGGAAAACTAGTTAATTAATCATAATTAATGAAGTCAAGGTGAGAATAATCTAGAAAATCACACGAATCAAATTCAAGATGATCCTAGCCCTTGATTAAGTTTTAATCTTGGTCGTTGGTGCTCTAACAGAGGATTATAAGAAGAGGTTGATGGGCACTTGGAGAAGACACTTCAGTTGTTTGATTTCCTTGGCAGATCGATTTCTAGAGTGTAGCAGCAGTTGTCGAAGAGCCACAGATCGAAGCAGATACAGTGAGGGGCAAGGAGAGTGAGGTTGGAGGAAGCTTTCCAGACCCAACGAATGCATTGTAGAGAGGCAAAGATAGCCACAATAATGCTGACACAGGGGCTGTGCAGAAGCCTCTAATAGGCAGCTCGATTTGCAGATTTGAGAATTCATGTCGGAGATCTAGAGGCAAAAGAATTTCGCAGAGGCCGAGAGAAACATTTCTAGAGTCAATGGCAAGCAAAAGAGGCAGCTCAGTGTGAGATACAGGCCGTACGGATTAGTGTCTATGCAGAGCCTACGCAGAGGGTAACACAAGGAAATTCGTAGAGGAGTTTCAAAGGCCAGTCTTCAATGCCGGATTGCCTGTGGGGTGAGGAAAAATTCTCACTAGATTTTTGCCAGTATGTTTCCTCTCTAGGATTGCCAGATTCGACATCCAAATTTATTATACTCATATTTTTCTCGCTGCTGCATAATAATAAAACCCTCAGCGAGTGCACCGGTTTTCCCAGGTTGGGTTTTTCCAAGGACATTTGTCCAAAAATAACGGTGTCATATTTTTATGTGTGTGTGTTAGATTTTCTCATATTCCAGCGCTATTTTTCTTCCGTAGTATTTGTTTGTGAAAATAACAGTGTAAATTATTTGGTATTTGTCATAGCAAACTATAAATAAATTAACAATTAGGAAAATAATTTCTAATTGTTGTGATAGATTGAAAATTTTCACACATATTAGGTGTCCTAGACCTTGTGATGGTCGGCAATGAATTGTCATTTTGGGTTAATTCCTTGGTCTTTCTGTCCTATATATAGGATCAGAGGATTATGAATGGATCTTGGGGGGACTCGTGGTTTTAGAGGAGCCTTGCTTATGTAGGGATGATCACCAATGTATGGGCTAGTCCAACCCACGTCATGGTGCACCTATGTCTAATTGCATGGTTGTGAGTCATAGAGTCTAGTCTATACGTGGCCTTGGATTTGGTGCAGTATTTCTCAAACAGTTCTCAACATGGCATATTCACATTTCCCGAGGTAGTTCACATTTCTCAATGCAAGTGATCCCAAAAGTAAAAAAGTCAACTTGGTACCAAAATGCTCAATTTGAGAGAGATGACATGCTACATTGAAATTTTTCCAAACACTAAAGGCATGATGCAGTTACAAGTGGTCAAAATTGGTCAAATGGTGCATGGGGCTTCGAGATGGAAAAACAAGGGTAGAACTTGTATGTTGCACTACATCAAAATTGTTATACAAAAAGAAAAGAACAAGACTCGTGTTTCAATTTTCCGAAGTTCCCAAGGGCATTAGAGATCCAACAATTGGGCATGATAAGATGGCATAGATAGTGATGATGTGGTAATAGAGGGGGTATTCTATCTGATGGGGCTAGTCACAAATAAAATCAAGGAAAATCTTAGCAAACCCAAGTGAAAGACATGCAAAATTTCTCAAGGCATGGGAGAATGAAGCAAAGGGGTACCAAATCAAGTTGTACTAGCCATTGGAGGGTCAAAGTGGAACGTTGGAGTTCCTAGGGGGTTTTAGGACATTTTTGGGACATTTCTCTTCTTTCATTCAACTTATGAGTCAAACGCAAGTGAAATGTTGTACTCTCACGGGACTTGTGAACCAAGTCCACTTCCTGTAGCGGGAAAAACTTTATTGCAATGTAATATTTTATCAAAAATTTCTTAGTCTCCAACATGTGGATGGACAAGAAAATTATTTTCCTCGAGAGAGTCAACCTAGCCATTATCTAGTCGTTAACGAAAAAAAGTGTTGAAAACATCAATGATAAATCAATAATTTTTTAAAAATCACAATTTTTTCAGCAAAACGTTTTTTCTGATTTATCGTTGTCCAATGGAAAAAATCACTAGGCCGACGTTAAGGACGAAATAAAGAACCCAATTTAACTTTTTCTCACTCATTTTGTTTTTCAAGTTGTTGGTGAAGAAAGGAGGAGGGTTTGTGGGCATCCTTGTTGATTGTGGAGGAATCTAAGCAGCCATCACTAATCCACCATCAAGATTTGTTTGCAAGGGGTGAGCTTCATTTGCCAAAACTGTGCTGAAGTTTCCATTAATAGGAATGTATCTAAACCCCACTATCTTAATGCTTTTTCTTTTTTGTAGATTTTTGTTTACTTGTTTGCCTCTTTGCTTGTCTATTTGCTCACCTACATTTTGCCATGATTTCCATGCCCATAAAACAATGTAAGGGTTTTTAAAAATTTTTAGAAATGAGACACCAGCTTGAATCAATTTGTTTTCCACCCTCCTATTGTCATTTTTAGTTGCTAAAGATCTAATATAATTTTCAAAATCTTTGATAACTGATTTAATAAATCAGCAAGATATTGTTTTTTTCTAGTGGGGGTTTAATGTCATTTTCTTGTGTTTGTTGTGCCTCAAGTTTGAATTTTGAACTTGTCCACTTCCATTGCAAATATGCCAAACGCTTTGGACCCATTTTGGCAATATGCGAAACCTGTAGATGACAACCAGCAAAAACTGTATTGCAAATTATGTGTTCAGTACATGACAGGAGGGGTTTTCAAGTTGAAACCATCTAGCTCAAATCCCTGGCAGAGAACTTGGGATTTGTAAAGAATCTAGCCCAAAGATTATGAGAGTTGTGCATGATTCAATTAATGCAAATGAAACAAAAAAGGCAAAGGCAGTTGCAAATAATGTCGAACAAGCAATTAGTGCTTCAGGGCTATCTACCACTGAGGGTAGTGGGAGGGGCTCCAAGGCTACACCTGTCGAGATATCCTAATCTTTTTTTGTTCTCCGAACCAAAGCTAGAGCACAACCTTCCATCAAATTAGTGATAAAAAAAGCAAGAAGCGAGAAGCAAGCATGGTTATGGAGAGGTGTCTTTTTTGTGTTGATTTGGGGTAGCATTGGATGTGCTCTAGCCATGAAAATTGGTGGAGAAGCTAAGGCACATGAGATCTTGAATACCCAGAAAGGGTTTGGGCAGATTCTAAACAGTTTGAGAGATATTAAAATAATTAATATTTTTACTGTAATCCCTAAGTCTAAACTTAGGAAAAACAAAATATTAATGTGAATTAATATGAAACTGTGTTAGAATGGTCCAAAAGTCATGGATCAAGTGAGATCTAATCTTAGTCATTGATTAGGGACTTAATCTCGCCATTGATTTGTCAACGAGAAAAGTATAAGAGGAGGCTTGAGTGTCACTTGGAGAACACACTAAGGGAGACCAGTGAATTCAATTTCTGGAGCGGGGTTAGCTGAGAAATTGAACTAGTGGTCTGGTGAGCAGTCAGTAGGTAGCAAGTACGAAACAGAGAGACAGGAGATCAGCGCAGAGGAAGAAGAGGTAGATGCAAGGCTAGAGGGAGCCACGCAGAGCCAGCAAAGACTACACAGAGCCAGCAAGGCCTATGTCATCCATGCAGAGGCTGCAGGAGTGACGCAGAAGGCCAGAGAGGTTGTGCAAAGTCTCAACAGGCTGATGCAGAGGGTTTCAGGCCATGCATAGGTCAGCAGGGCTGACGCTGGTATCAGAATAAGTGTTGAAGAATTCGTCTATCTGTGGGTAAGCCAGTTTGGCACCCTATTGTACTAGAAAATTGTTGAATAATAAAATCCTCCCTTGCTGCACCGGTTTTCCCACATTGGGTTTTTCTGGGGACATTAGTCCAAAATATCTTTGTCAATGTGTTGATTCTTGTGCATATGTTTGTTTCTGTATTACGGTGTGATATTTGCAGCAATATTTATTTTAATGTTTATTGAAGTGATTTCATGAATAACTTATGGTGGAATAAGTAGGAAAATTAACTCAGTTGCTGCAATAATAGGATTTTCACATGGTATCAGAGCAAGTAATCAGAGACAGGAAGGGAAAATCAGTTATGGGTCAAGACCATGATGCAGAGGCATCCACCTCAAGGGACTCACGCAGATTTTTAGAAGATTGCACAAGAGAAAGAGATTTCGATTTCTCTATGTTGGCTTCCAAGCTGGAAGAAAAAGTGGTGTGTATGACTAGTTTTGCATCATCAAAAGTATGGTATATAGACCGTGAAACCTCGTGGCATATGAGGGGAATCAGGGAGTGTTTCTCAAAATATCGAGAAGAGAAGATGAACTTTCAGATCACCATGGGTAACAAGGCAACATGTACTCCAGTAGGGAAGGGTACCATAGTTTTTCAGATAGAATCGGGAGAGCGGTTTCGTGCCACAAATGTGCTGCATGTACCAGGATTGGGGATGAACTTACTTTCCGTGTCACAACTACAAGGCAAGGGCTATGACGTCTACTTCATCAAGGAAAAGATATATGTCAAACACCCGAGCTGGAAAAAGAAAGTGCAAATCGAGATCAAAAGTAATCGGTTGTATAGATTACAACTAGAATCACCAATGGCACTAATAGGCAGTTATGGGGACAAGGACTTGAACAAACTATGGCACAGAAGGATGGGTCACTTGCACCATGGAGCTCTGAGAATTCTCAGGAGCACTATAACAGGAGTTCTGGATCTGTGTACAGAACAAGATGATGTATGCAGGGGATGTGCTCTAGGAAAGTATGCCAAGGTGGCATTTCCTAGGAGCAAACACAGGGCCAAGAGTGTACTAGGACTGATACACTCAGATATCTACAAAACTATGTCCATCAAATCTCTCAGTGGTGCCGAGTATTTCCTTGCCTTCATTGATGACCACTCGAGGAAAACTTGGATTTATTGTATGAAAACCAAGGATGAGGTTTTCTGTCGATTCAAGGAGTTTAAGGCTCTGGTGGAGAATCTGACTGGGAGGAAAATAAAATTTTTGCGCTCAGATAATGGTGGAGAGTATGTCGATAAGGACTTCATTGATTATTGCGCTAAGGAGGGCATCAGAAGAGAATGGACAACTCCCTACAATATGGAGCAGAATGGGGTAGCAGAAAGAAAGAACGGGACTATGGTAGAAGCAGTTAGGGCCATGCTATATGATCAGGATATGCCAAAATTCCTGTGGGCGGAAGCATGCAACACAACTGTCTATGTTCAGAACAGGACTCCTCATATTGGGCAAGATTACTCCAAAGAAAGTCTTCACTGGGAAGACGCCTGAAGTCAGTCATTTCAAGATATTTGGGAGTTTAGCATATTGCCACATACCCAAAGAAAAGAGGAAGAAGTTGGATCAGACTGTGGAAAAGGGATATCTGGTGGGATATAGCGAGAACGCTAAGGCATACAGAATCTATCTTCCAAGGAGCAGGAAGGTAGTAGTACGACGAGATGTAAAGTTCATGGAGGACAAAGCTTTCAGAAGATCTCGCAAAATGCCTTCCGAGGAGCAGTCAAAAGAGGATCCGCTGGTCATGCCTCTTCAACCAACAGAAGTGAAGAATTCTTCCTCAGGTCAAGAAGATTCTCAGGATGAGGAGGAGAAAACAGAAGCACCTGCTAGCAGAGGAAGAACTAGCATGGAACTTTGTCAAATTGTGCATGATGCAGAGAACTTCATCGGTGAGCCAAGGAACAGTAAGAGGGAGCAAACACAATGAGACAAATATCAGGCGTTAGTAGCTCAGGTTGGAGAGCCTACCAGTTTTAAGGAGGCAGCTCAGCATCAAGTCTGGCTAGATGTGATGGTAGAGGAGTATAACTCCATAATGGTGAATGATGTTTGGGAGGTGATGTCAAGACCTCAAGATAGATCGGTGGTAGGTTCGAGATGGATCTACAAGATCAAATATGTTGCGGACGGCAGTGTTGAGAAATACAAGGCCAGGTTTGTGGCTAAGGGGTATGCTAAAAAAGAAGGGATTGACTATGAGGGAACATTTGCCCCGATAGCTAGGTATACATCTATTAGGACCGTGATATCTGTTGCAACCCAGATGGGATGGGAGATCCATCAGAGGATGTCAAAACGACATTTCTGAACGGGGTAATAGAAGAAGAGGAATACATTGAACAACCAGATGGTTTTCAAACTCATGAAAGGAAGTCTCATGTATGCAGACTGAAGAAAGCCTTGTATGGGCAAGAGCAGGCACCGAGAGCATGGTATGGTCGAATAGATGGCTACTTGCAGAAGATGGGGTTTGTCAAGAGTGACGCGGATCCGAATCTCTACTATCTGGTGGTAGAGAACAAGCTGCTTATCTTAGTATTATATGTGGATGATCTCTTTCTGACAGGATCATCCACACTCATTGAGGACTGCAAGAAGGATCTAGCCACAGAGTTTGATATGAAGGATCTGGGACGAATGCACTACTTCCTAGGGTTGGAAGTTTGGCAGTAGAAAGGAGAAATCTTCCTTGGGCAAGGGAGGTATGCTACAGAAATCCTGAAAAGTTTCAAGATGGGAGACTGTAGACCTATGGCTATGCCAATGATCACCAACTGGAAGAAGATTGATGCATCAAAATACAAGGATGTCGATCCCACCCTATACCGACAGCTCATAGGGTCCCTAATGTATTTGGTCAATACCAAGCCAGATATTTGCTACACTGTCAACACCCTCAGTCAGTTCATGGTGGAACCAAAGAGGGCACATTGGGAAGCAGCCAAACAAGTTCTCAAGTACTTACGGGGAACAGTTGATTATGGGCTCATGTACACCAAGGGGAAGGATATCAAGGTGAATGGATTTACTGATGCAGATTGGGCAGGTAGTTCAGTGGATCGAAAAAATACCTCTGGATACTGTTTCAACATTGGATCAGGAATGACCTCCTGGTATAGTAGGAAACAGAAGTTCGTGGCTCTGAGCTCATCTAAGGCAGAATATATGGCAGCAAACACAGCTTCGTGTGAGGCCATATGTCTTAGAAAACTGCTGGTGAAACTATTAAGAAGACATATGGAGGTGACCAGGATCATGTGCGATAATCAAAGTTGCATCAAACTCTCTGAGAATCCAGTGTTTCATGATAAGTCGAAGCATATTGATATCCGGTGTCACTTTGTCAGAGACTATGTCCAACGAGGAGCTGTATAGTTGAGCTACACTCCTACAGGAGAACAAGTGGCAGATATCCTCACCAAGGCCCTTGGAAAGTCAAAATTGGACTACTTCAAGGAAAAGATGGGGACGTTAAAGAAGTAGAAATGAGTGTGTTAGCAGCACGAATGAAGAGGGAGTTGCAGTGCAAATGCAGTGTTGGGAGAAAGGACCAACAGCAGCACAGATGCAGAGGGAGTTGTCGTACAGATGCAGCAGTGGCAGAGCCATGGGTAGCAATACAGGATACAACAGTGCAGAGGATGTTGCGCAGGAAGGTTTAACGTCAGCACAAGAACCGATGTCGGATGATCAGGGTGATGCTCAGTGAGGAGTATTGCCAGAGCACAGTCCTCGCTAAGAGGGAGTGTTGATTTGGGGTAGCATCGGATGTGCTCTAGCCACAAAACTTGGTGGAGAAGCTAAGGCACATGAGATCTCCAATACCCAAAAAGGGTTTGGGCAGATTCTAAACAGTTTGAGAGATATTAAAATAATTAATATTTTTAATGTAATCCCTAAGTCTAAACTTGGGGAAAATAAAATATTAATGTGAATTAATATGAAACTGTGTTAGAATGGTCCAAAACTTATGGATCAAGCTAGATCTAATCTTCGCCATTGATCAGGGACTTAATCTCGGTCGTTGATTTGTCAACGAGAAAAGTATAAGAGGAGACTTGACGGTCACTTGGAGAACACACTGAGGGAGACCAATCAGTTCAATTTCTGGAGCGGGGTTAGCTGAGAAATTGAACCAGTGGTCTGGTGAGCAGTCAGGAGGCAGCAAGTACGGAACAGAGAGATGGGAGATTAGTGCAGAGGCAGAAGAGGCTGACATAGGGCTAGAGGGAGCCACACAAAGCCAGCAAAGACTACTCAGAGCCAGCAGGGCTTGTGTCATCCACGCAACGGTTGCAGGAGTGATGCAGAAGGCCATAGAGGTTGCGCAGAGTCTCAACAGGCTAACACAAAGGGTTTCAGGCCACGCAAAGGTCAGCAGGGCTAACTCTGGGATCAAAAGAAGTGCTCAAGAATTTGTCTATCTGTGGGTAAGCCAATTTGGCACCCTCTTGTACTAGAAAATTATTGAATAATAAAATCCTCCCTTGTTGCATCGGTTTCCCAAATTAGTTTTTTCAGGGACATTAGTCCAAAATATCTGTGTCAATGTGTTGATTCTTGTGTATATGTTTGTTTTTGTATTACGGTGTGATATCTACAACGGTATTTATTTTAATGTTTATTGAAGTGATTTCATGAATAACTTATGGTGGAACAAGTAGGAAAAGTAAATCAGTTGTTGCAATAATAGGATTTTCACATTTTGGAGTGACTTACCTCTCAGCGTCACAAAAAACAATCCATTTTGGCAACCAACATGTGATGTCATTGTTGTTGGCCTAGGGTATAAAAGCACTACATACAATGAGTGGTAGGGGCCAATTCTTCAAGCAGAAAAGAAGGACAAAAACTCTAGATTGACGGAGTTAAAGCAGTCATGGGAAGTCATTGGATACATAGTCATGTATGATGGTTGGACAAAAAGGAAGGGTAAGACCCTTCTAAATTTATCGATACATTGTCCCTGTTGATTTTCCTTAGGCCCTAGATTTGGTCCGAGGCTAATCATGCACACAAACGCACTAGGAACCATGTTGAAGTTTCTAAGTTTACTTATTTTAGAAACCCTTCATGCACTTTTTCTGATTTATTCCTACCTACTTGTTATTTTTCTTTAACAAGTTATTTACAAAGTAAATACTGAAAATAAACACCAGTGCATGCTCAACATATTACAGATCAACAATTAAACGAAACAAGAACAAACACACCACATGACACCATTATTTTTGGACCAGTGTCCCTGGAAAAACCCAATGCGGGAAAACCAGTGCAGTTATCTGAGGGTTGTCTTATTAAGCAATATCAGAGTACAATCTAAGTGCCGAAACCGGCCTACCCAAGAGAGAATTTCCTTAGCAGCTATACGACATAGTTTGAGAGAAATCTCCTAGCTGAAACCCCGGAAAATCCTTCTGGCAGTTCCTCAGCACAAAAATGCTCTGCAACCCCAATGTCTGCCCAATCTGGACTGCGTCAACCTCTCCTAGCCTAGCGTTGGCCCTATGTCAGCCTTCCTTGGCCTGCGTCAGCCTCAGGAGGCTCAGCGTCAGCTCTGGGAGCCTCTGCATCAACTACGCTGCCCCTCTGGTGCTCTGCGCAGCACTTGGCTGCCTCTGCGTTGCCCTACGTGAGCCCTTGCTGGCTCTGCGTCACCCTCCTTGGCTGTTGCGCTGCTCTCCCAACACAATCTCTGTCTTCTCTGTTTCTCTGTACTCAATGCCCCTCAGCTGCTCTCCCTATCACTAATTCTATCTCTCTTAGCAAAACCCCACTCTAGAGAATAGAATGACTGATCACTCTGGTGTACTTCTCCAAGTGACCCTCAAGCCTCCTCTTATACTTTTCTTGTTGACATATCAACGGCCGAGATTAAGTCCCTAATCAACGTCTAAGATTAAATCTGGCTTGATCCATGTCTTTTGGACCATTCTAACATAGTTTCATATTAATCCACATTAATATTTTATTTTCCCTAAGTTTAGACTTAAGGACTCCATTAAAAATATTAATTATTTTAATATCTCTTGAACTATTTTAGAATCTGCCCAAATCCTTTCTGGGTATTGGAGATCTTATGTGCCCTAACCTCTCCACCAAATTTCGTGGCTAGAGCACATCCGATGCTACCCCAAATCAACACTCCCTTTTAGTGAGGATTGTGCTCTAGCAATACTCCTCCTTGTGCTAATGCTAGGCCTGCTGCCCACCATCTTCTCCTGTACTGCTGCCCATGGTTTTGCCACTGCCACTACTGCACTAGTACGACAGCTCCCTCTGCATCCGTGTTGTTGTTGATCCTTTCTCCCAGTGTTGCATCCACATTGCACCTCCTCTCATCATGTTGCATCGTGCTTCCCACTGCTACACTACAACTTAGTTACTGAGAAGTAAGTAACTGATCTCCCAACCTCACCTCCCTGTTGGGCTAGAGACACCTACTAATGTTGAACCTCCCTCTGCCGCTGACAAGTGCTCCCTCTCTGACCTCTGCGTTGCTGCAACATCTTCGTGCATCTCGCACTGTTGCACGCCTCTCTATGCCATCCTGCACTAGTGCAACACTCCTGTGCCTCTTGCACTGCTGCAGCCTGCTAGCCTCACGCTGTCTCAGGAATCCTGCACTATAGCTCTCTTTGTCGCTTCATCCACATCCGTCTCTACCCAACCAGCCAGTCCTACTACTCCTCGTTGGGGGTCCCGTAGCAAGGTGTAATCCAAGAGGCTGGGTACCTCAAGGATCCTGCCCCTCATCGCCTGTAGTCCTCCTGACTACAGCTCGATGTCTCCCCACTTCCGCTCAAGTGGTGCATGTGAACTCATGGAACAACCATCGTCTGTCAAAACTTCCTTCTTTGTCCGTGTTGGCGCTGCCTTAGTCTTGGAATACTCTCCCTTACTCTTCTTCCTTGGGCACTGGGTCGCATAATGACCCATCTCCCCACAGTGGAAGCACGTGATCTTGGAGAGATCTTTCTTCTTCCACTTCTCCTGCTTTCCCTCGGATGCTAGGGCTATATCCTCCTCCTCCTGTTGAACTTTGATCCCTTGTTGCTGCTACCTGTCTTCCACTGCCGTCTGATCTCTTCCTGGTGAAGAGCTGCCCACATCTCATCCCAAGGTAGGAGAGTCCCTCTGCCTAGGATACTCTAGACAAACACTTCCCAATTTTCTGAGACAACATTCAAGGTTGTCCTCACCATAAGCTCCTAATTTGGTGTCGCTCCTATAGCAGTCAACTGGTCTCGGATCTCATTCAATCCTCCAAGGAAGGTGTCAATCGATTGACCCTTCTTCATCTAATACGACCTCATCTGGTTCTCGAGCAGCATTCTTCTCTGCACAGAAGTACGCTAGTACAGGTTCTTGAGAGCCTCCCACATCTCAACTACCGTTTCCTTCTCGGCTCTATGTGGTACCACATGATCCTTGACCCCATCTTTGGTGTCGCTCCTATAGCAGTCAACTGGTCTCGGATCTCATTCAGTCCTCTGAGGAAGGTGTCAATCGATTGACCCTTCTTCATCTGATATAACCTCATCTGGTTCTCAAGCAACATTCTTCTCTACACAAAAGTATGCTGGTACAGGTTCTTGAGAGCCTCCCACATCCCAACTATCGTTTCCTTCTCGGCTATATGTGGTACCACATGATCCTTGACCCCATCAAGGATAATGCACTTGGCCCTTGCCATCGCCTCTTCGTACTTGTCGTTATCATTGGGGTCGACTGGGATAGCTATAACCTTCAAGGCGAAGTTCTTGACACAATTCCAGACTGCGAAGTTCGATGCTTCGTCCAGTCTATCCTGGTCTCTTACCCCGTGTAGTGCCATGATGCTCCTCTACTTCCCTCTTGGAAGCTCTTTGTTCGACTCCTCTGAGTCTCTACTTCTCGTCTGGAAGTTCTCTTCTAGACTCCCTCTGAGTCTTGATTTCCCTCCTAGAAATCCTTCTACTGCGTGTCAAGATGCCCCCCTACACTAATCGTCTTGTGCAACTGCACTGTTGATCCAGGTTCCTTAGCTAGAAACCCTCGGTAACAACTCCTCTGGCCCTGCTCTGTCAAGTACTATTCTGACTACAGTACCTCACTAGCTCCACTCTACAATATTTCTGCAGCCTTCTAGACTCCAGCAACTGCCTCTCCGAGATCTGCGTTAGCCCCTCTGCTTCACGTTCGCTCTGTGTCAGCCCTCTAGCCCTCTGCGTCAACAACGCTGGCCTCTCTGAGGCTCTACGTAGTTCTCGGCTTCCTTTGCGTGGCTCTGGCTAGCTTTGCATCACACTTCCTTAGCTTTTGCGCTGCTAGAAACAACTTCTGTCACCTCGAGACAGTTGTTTTTCCGCTGTTATTGCTCTGCTCGGCTGATGATGTTTAGTCCTCCTATGATTTGCAATCACGCTCCGATACCATGTTGAAGTTTCTAAATTTACTTAGTTTAGAAACCCTTCATACACTTTTTCTGATTTATTCCTACCTACTTGTTATTTTTCTTTAACAAGTTATTTACAAAGTAAATACTGAAAATAAACATTAGTGCATGCTCAACATATTACAGATCAGCAACTAAAAGAAACAAGAACAAACACACCACAATGACACCATTATTTTTTGGACCAATGTCCTCGGAAAACCCAATGCCGGGAAAACCAGTGCAAGCTATCTGAGGGTTTTCTTATTAAGCAATATCAGAGTACAATCTGGGTGCCGAAACTGGCCTACCCAACAGAGAATTTCCTTAGCAGCTATACCGCACAGTTTGAGAGAAATCTCCTGGCTGAAACCCCGGAAAATCCTTTCGGCAGTTCCTCAGCACAAAACTGCTCTGCAACCCCAGCATCTGCCCAATCTGGACTGCGTCAACCTCTCCTAGCCCAGCATTGGCCCTGCGTCAGCCTTCCTTGGCCTGCATCAGCCTTCCTTGGCCTGCATTAGCCCCAGGAGGCCCTACGTCAGCTCTGGAAGCCTCTGTGTCAGCTATGCTAGCCCCTCTAGTGCTCTGCGCAGCACTTGGCTGCCTCTGCGTGGCCCTGCATGAGCCCTTGCTGGCTCTGCATCACCCTCCTTCGCTGCTACACTGCTCTCCCGGCACAATCTTTGCCTTCTCTGTTTCTCTATACTCAATGCCCCTCAGTTGCTCCACCGATCACTAATTCTATCTCTCTTACCAAAACCCCGCTCTAGAGAATAGAATGACTAATCACTCTAGTGTACTTCTCCAAGTGACCCTCAAGCCTCCTTTTATACTTTTCCTATTGACATATCAATGGCCGAGATTAAGTCCCTAATCAATGGCTAAGATTAGATCTGGCTTGATCCATGTCTTTTGGACCATTCTAACACAGTTTCATACTAATCCACATTAATATTTTATTTTCCTAAGTTTAGACTTAGGGACTCCATTAAAAATATTAATTATTTTAATATCTCTTGAACTGTTTAGAATTTGCCCAAATCCTTTCTGGGTATTGGAGATCTTATGTGCACTAACCTCTCCACCAAATTTCGTGGCTAGAGCACATCTGATGCTACCCAAAATCAACAAACCCTGAACTTACAAGCACTTTGCACAACGTAAATCTTCAACAATGAAATCAATTAAGTACACAAAGATTTGAGCCCAAAGCTCAATTATTTTATTAGTCCATCAATAAAATAATGATGGGGCTCTCGTACGAGGGATCATGGCCCTTCAAATCACTAATATACATAGTATAAAAAACTAGGGCTTGCAATCTGCTTCTTCAGATCTGCAATCTGCCCAAAAAGACAAGAACAAATACACATGACTTACTTGTTGATGTGGCCCTTTTTGCACAATAGTCCTTTCTATCCTCACTTGTCCTTGACACTTGGTTGTCCTTTGCCTCCTTAATCACAGAGATTAGTCACCTTTTTATTTTTATCTAGCTCAACTTCTCATAGTGAATTAGGTTCGTCAAACTCACTATACCATCAGTGCTAAAACACAGCTACTCATAGTGACTTAGATCCTTTAAGGTCACTATATATTAGCCCTTGAGAACATTGTTCACAATTCCATTTGTGAACAGACTTCAGGAAATACGCTTAGCAATATTTCCTTCAAAGAATATCTCTTCCCACAGCGTTCATGTCGTCTACCACAATCAACATAAACCACACATGTCATCCTTACAAGTCAAATACCCTTGGCCTACTATCGAAGTCTCCAAGCCTCCTGAAGCTGCAAATCAGAACTTTTGTTCTCATGCCTGAGGTCTCTCAGCCTAGTCTCCACCCTCCTGCGATCAAGTTGATCTACTTCAAATATTTCATGATGATCCTCAGCCATTTATGGGCAGATTACTAAGGCCTTGCGGCCCTCTATCAGGGCTACGACCCTCCTCCTTGGCATTGAAACGAACCTTTAACCTCCTCGTTGAACTTGTGTTCCTTACTACTATTTGAAAGTTTATTTATGTTTCCCTTACTTTCTATTTTCCATTTTAATGAAATGTAATTTTGTTCGCTTTCTTTCTTATTCGTTGTAGATGTTTGGCAGTGAAACTATGGTGCAAGGGCACCAAATTTATAGAAATTTTCCATCAAGATCTTCAGTGAAACCTACAGTGCTTCCGAGTGTGAGAGCAATTGGAGTGTATTTGAAAAAATGCACTCAAATAAATGCAACAAGTTAGAACTTCAAACTTGAACAGAGCAATTACATTTATTTTAAGTTATGAACCTCTAATATATTATGGCCCTCAAGACTCATTATATTCTTATGACCCTCTTATAGGTTGGAATTCTCATGTCTCAATGACTTGGTGTATGTCCATTACAACCTCCAACTATGGATGAGGCAAATTGATAGAACACCATATGTGGATGTCATTTCCTTAGACAATATTGATGTATTGTCTAAGTGGAGGGTGGAGTCTAAGCGGCCTATCATGGAGGAGTCACCTGGATGGTTAGAGGAGGGATAGGCAAAATAGCAGGAGGAGCAAAAGGCGGATGAGGGGGAGGAGCAGGAGAGAGGAGGATGTGACAGTATCAACACCACCTTTTAGAGAGAGTGATGAGCCTAGTTCCACACCCACCAATCACTAGCGAACACTTGTTGTAGTGTCAGGGCCTTCTGTTGTTAGGGGCAGGCCTGACATACAACGCATCATCTTTTCCCATAAAACGGGGAGAGCACATTAGCTAGCTGCTAGTTTTTTTTTTTTGTTCTCATTGTACATCTACCTCATTATGATGAGATACATTTATATGTGTCATGTCATCTTGTATTGGTTCTCTATTTCTGAATCCTTGATTGGACAACTATCAAAGTTCAAGATTCATTATCAACTATGATGGATCATTTTTTATTTGGCATCCACCACACACACACACATATATATATTAGTGCTTTCCCCAGATTTATGTGCCAATGTGTTTATATGGTGTTGTTGTTGCTTCATATGTTAAAAAACAACTGAATATATTATGTATTTTTTTTAATTTGCCGCAGTTTTTTGCCAATTTTTCCAAAATGATGTTTTCTACACCCTTGTTAATTTTTGTCGATTTTGATTTTTCAACATTAGAAAAAACTATAAAGACTACCCTCTCCTCTAGTTGAAGTTGTTTTTTATTTGTGAGATTCCATAATGCCATAATAAAGAACTCATTTTGCAAACCTTCGTGTAAAAGCTTTGTGTGGGTTGGATTTTCCTGTAGTTTATTTCTTGGTTTCTGTTGTAACCAAGCTTGATATAAAATATTTCCATCATAACTAAGATCACACAGAGATTGAAGGAACAATCCATTGAGGGGCTACATAGCCACAAGGAGAAGGTGAACTAGGCACTAGTCTACTTCATCTTTTTGTTGTAGATGGATCACTTAGACGAAGATTTGACCAACCTTTTCAGGAGATAGCTTCAACCAAGAGAAGAATAGCATTCATCACACAATTGACCCGTGAATCAAATGCATCTCACTAGAGGTTGCTCCTTGTTGTATACTAAAAGTCTAGGATGTTTCAAACATAGGTGGGGCAATATTCTCTCTTTGAGACTAAGCCTACCTCACTATCCAAATTGCATGAACGACTTAAGAAAGTTTGTGGTTCATGACTCGAGAACTTGAGGTAAAGTAATGTGCTTAATAGTAAGTCATTCCTCAATGACCATTTTATAAATAAAAATCAAAACTGTTATTTTCTATTTTATATTAGTTTGTTTAACGAGCTTGTTCTTCAAAATATTATCATCCAATAGCTAATTTTGTGCATTGGGGTTTTCAACAATAAAGTTAGATTAAAGCCAAGGGTCAATATGCCTATTTTTGAGCTTTATTTCCATACATTATTCATGGTGTATTGAGCTTTCTATTGCAAATATGCATTGATATATTGCTCTAACATAATAGATCCAACAAATTTTCAAGGTTCCAAGCGCTTTCCCAAAGATATTTGTCACAAATTTTACATTGTAAACTAGTTGGAGAGCAAAAAAATAACTCCTTTACTTCATCCATAGACCCCATCTAAGGCACTAACCCTCATATGGTTAGTTGCAATATTCAAAGAGAATAATCCCATAAGGTTTTTGAAGAAAGTTGGGCTTAAAGAGTGGTTATTTGGGCCGAGGTGACAGTGGGCCTGTTGCAGCACAAACTAGTAGGCCTAATTTGTAGGTTAAGCCTAGAAGGCACAACAACAATTTAGGACAAAGGCCCACTATCACCAAAGCCTATGTCCCCTTCTCTTCTCAGATTTTCACTGACGGGAGTCATCCCAATATCCCTCACCTACGATTAATATGTCTATGATAGTGTTCAAAGTGAGGCAAGCTGGCTCATTCAATGGAAAGGCCCAACAAAGATAAAATCTTTGGGAGAAGCTAGAAATAATTTCCACGAAAAACCCCTTGTAATAGATAGCTACATGAGACCCAGGGTTGATGTATATGCCAAAGTATGGGTTCATCCAAGGCCAGGGTAGTTAAGGGAAAAGGATTTGTATAATGTACTTCAACAAGTAGTTAACCATGAAGCTTCAAGGAATCCCCAATTCAAAGCAGCTTCAGGGGATCCCACTTGGTACGAAGGCTAGGGCATCAAATATCTTGAAATTTATCTGTGAGAATGTCCCCAAAACTAGAGGTGACCTAGAAGAAACACTAGCACAAAAGACTGTCGGATTAGTTTTGCGAGATCTCACCCTTAGGAAATTTCATACCAAGCCTTAGAGGGGCTACCTGTTCTTGAAGGGACAAAGAATGAGGAAAAGAAAAGAAGGTGAAATAATGATGTCTCATTAAGTGATATGATCACCAAGGATTTCTAGACCAGTGCTTATCTATTGGGAAATATGGAGTCAAGGCTTACTTTGATTTCATGATTTTCGTTCTATCAAGGAGACCTATGCAACCTTGCTAGCTCTAATGCAGGAAACAACACAACTACAAGAGGATTTTATACTTCGATGACAATGTTTAAAGGAGTTTCAAGAATGCAATAGACAAGATTGACCTCTAGGAACAGTGTTTCATCATAGCCTATGAGTAATACATGCAATCTTTCCAACAAATTTAATGTTCTCACAAATTCGTATTGAATTAGGGCACATTAATCATCATGAAACAAAATTCCATACATTAGACATTAAACAAGGTAAAATATAGCATCCAAAGCAGTTACAAGGCAATGAGATTATATCCATCCATCAACATTGCAAAAAGAAGCTCCAAGAAAGATAGCAAAAAACTTTCCAAATGTCAAAGTGCATCCCAACATCCAAATTTCGTCCAAAATTGCAGGTCTAAGTTCTTTTCACAAGAGAAATCGAAAACCAAGTGATGGTGAACAATACAAATGAGGTCTCTTCAACTTATATGAGCCTCAAGGGGTTCGATTTAGTGAAATTAGTTTAATGAGCCCCTAAAACAACTCTAATGTGCAAAATAGCAATATAATTGATGACAAGCCCACCAAATAGCTCCAAAAGTACAATACAAGCCCTCCTAATGATGTCGAGATGAGATAATCACGGTGCAAAGGACCACTGGAAGGCCAATATATGTCCCTCATGTGTAGAAATGAAGAAAAGGGCTCTCAAAATCATGACCAAGGGGGTGGCCCCTTGGTTTCCAAGCAAAATATATGCGGTGCTCCCAAGCGGCTGTGGGGCACAATGAATGGTCTCATGGGTCTCCAACTGGATCAAACATGTCAACACTCCATCTATAAGGGCAAGAATGATGATACAAGCCCTCCCATGTCTCCCTAGGTGAGACAAAACCCCGTCTGAGCCCTGGATCATATGCCAATTGTTTGGTGCAAATATGCAATCGGTTGGGCAATGTGGTCCAAGTGCATCATCATCTCTACATGAGTGGGGCACAAGCAAGCCAAATGTGGTGCGAAGGATCCCATCGTGTAGCAATCAATGCTCTGTTGTGGAGGCCCATGGCTCTCAATGTTCACCCTACAAGTGCCATCATGACCCTTTGGAGGGCTTGGATCCCGTATAGGGAGGCCAAACCCAAGGTGAAGACCCACTTGCAATCCTGTATAAGATCTAATGTGTCTCCTCACCTTCTAGTACAACAATTCATTAGTGTAATTGAATAAATAAGCTTACAAATCAAGGGCCCAAGTGGACACTTCATAGTAGCGTGCCCTTTCAAATGGGCTTTAAAATGTACAAGTGTCCCTAGGTTCAAGAGGAAGGTTAATAAAGGACCCTATTAGGTGGTTTCAACCTCTAAGGAAGTGACAAGTCCATAGTACATACGTCAAATGGTAGGTGTCATGTGAAATAATGGTGGAACAAAGTGGAGTAGCAGGGAAAGCTCCAAGCCACATGCCATGGTACAAGGGTAGCCATAATGGGGAAGCCCACACATGGGTGTATAGATGTAGGAGGGAGCAATAGTGGTACATGAGTTACCCCAGCCTTTGTTTTTCCACCCTTCTTCATATGCCTTTTTTCTTTTATTGATTTTTCTTTCTTATAACTACTTGGGGCTACAGGGAATGAGAGAATGATATGTATGATATAGTAGTGATTATGCCCTTAAGGTTGGGTAGTTCATCGCTCACCAGGGGTTGGGACAATCATGAGTTCCTTAATGATGCAAGGGGATCATATATAGGGGCCCTAGGAACCAAGGTGATGGCCATGATGATAAGGGGTAGAGCTCATGTTTGGCTTTTGCCCATGCAATAAATTTTTTTGCCCCAACCATCTTTGCATTTTATGGTACATTTCCTGCTGAGAGTGGCCAAATTATGCTTTTAACTTTCTTTTTAGTTGCATCAACCTTCAAGGCATCATTTCAGGCCCGACCCAAGGTGTGGGCAAGGGGAGGGGGAGGCTAGCTCCTTGTGGACCCAATGAACAAATGTGGGCCCAAATGGGAAATATGTCAAAATGGGTTATAATGAGCAGAGGGGAGTGATATGTATGTTGTCAAGAAGCGGGACCACGCAACGAAAATCGGGTTTCCCATGTAGTGCCACTCTTAAAGCTAGTAGTCAATAGAGAGGATCCCATGAGTCTAGGATACAAGACTAACCACCAAGTTGGACAAAGGGACAAGAGTATAGACCAAACCCATTCTTTCCACTAAATCCCCCCACTAATCCATGTCCAGATGTGTCCATGATAAGTAAGAAAAAATACCCAAATTACATAATGCAAAGCAATACCTTCAAGGTTGGAAGGCCCACCTTCAAACATACAATCATAACAGTTGTGTGAGGGCACATTATGGCTAACTTAGGTGGCGGAGAATGGTGGCACATCAAGCTATCTGGTGGCTGCAAGGAGTTGTTCGCTGTCGGCTGAAGACAAATATGGGAGAAAAAATCTCCTATGGGTGTCACACACTGGTGGTGGGTAACATCTAGTTCCAACTAGGACATGAGCTCTCATTAGAATGCACAAACAATGTACCCAAACAAGGAGGTCATGAGAACACCAGTGATCTCTTAGGACCACAAACTTGTTACCTGCACATCAAGATTAAGCACATGGGGCAGCATGTTTTTATGGCATCCTTTGATCACCCATGCTTTTATTAGTCCACAAAAATCAAGAGGAAATAAATCTACTCAATAATGCAATTTTAATCAAAATGCATCTAATCTAGTATGATAATATAACATGATGTCAATTCAAATGCAAAAATCAATATGTAATGCATCCTACTCGAATATGGATATTATATCATGCAAGTACTAAGTATAATTATAGACCCTAGTATAATCATAGACCCAATGCAACCAACATATCATCCACTCAATATGAGAACAATTGCCCCTTCACTTACTCATGCAATAGATCCAAACGCAAGGGAAAGAATGGCTATATGGAAGGTCACAAGGGCGGGAGGTGGGACAATAAGAAGTCCACATACGGAGGATCAAAGGCGACAAGGGAGTAAAGGGATGCAATTTACTCCACAGGATCTTCTCTTTTAACCAAAACATAGAGATATAAACAATCAAGCTCATAAATCTATGATGAATGGAAACCTCAGACATATCGTCTTCATCATGGTTCCTGCCATTTATATTGGGCTTTGTGGCCACCACAAGGTCATGATCAAAAAGAAAGGGAGACTGATGACATGGAGAGACACAACAAGTAGGTTGTCCATGATGATCAACTTAAAAGAGAGAGGATTCTTCATTATTGGAAGGGTTGAGGAAAGGGTCCACATGAGATTCAACTACATTCCCAGGATCGTGATAAAAAACAAGGGTCCTATTGATATCATCATCATCAATGTCGTAGATAGCATCCTTGTCAAAATGATGCCCATAAACTTCCCATTTCCCCTCTTCAATATGTAAGTAATAATTGATATCAAAATTCAAAGGGCAAGTAGGATCACTTTTTCAAATATCTTTGTGAAGTTCAATGAAGGTTTCCTTTTGAATATCTAATGGCTGGCACACCTGAAAGTGTTCAAGAAAGCCATCAAAGAACACTTCAATAGATAGATACTCTCAGGTTTCCAATTACGTAACCATGAATTATGACCATGGAGAGATCTCATAAATAGCATCATGAGGACATCGTGATGAACCAATTCAGATTTTGAGGCATATGTGGCAAATCCTACCACATGATCCACTACAAATAGTGGATCACCATCAAACTTGGGCATCCCATGTATGATAGTCTAGGTGAGATACTTAGAGCATCCAAAAACGCAAACGATGTGCAAGGCAAGGAAATCATCAAAGAAAGACATCCTATTAAGTTAGGCATATCAGTCAAGTCGAAGTCGCTAGGGTGAATTCAAAGGTGCCTAAAAAGATGCTTGCTTCACCCTACAAGCATTGACTTTGGAGTTTAATGAAGAACTAGGACTTCGTTCTTCCAATGGAGTCGCCAAAAGGATAGGTCAACAATGTTGTAAGGGACCACGACACACATCTCGTGTCCTCGGCAACAGTGCCAAAAATGTTGTTGCACAAACTAGCAAGCCTAGTTTATAGGCTAAAGCTGGAAAGCACAACAACAATTTGGGACAAGGACCCACTATCACCATAGCCTATGTCCCCTTATCTTCTTGGATTTTCATCGATTGGAGGAGTCCCAATATCCCTCACCTGTGATTAATATGTCTATGATAGGGTTCAAAGTGAGGCAAGATGGCTCATTCAATGGAAAGGCTCAACAAAGATGTAAGCTTTGGGAGAAGCTAGAAAGGCTTTCCGCAAGAAACCCCTTGTAAAAGATAGCTACACGAGACCTAGGGTTGATGTATATGCCAAAGTATGGGTTCATCCAAGGCCAGGGTGGTTAAGATAAAAGGCTTTGTAAGATGTACTTCAACAAGTAGTTAAGCATGAACCTTTAAGTAATCCCCAAGTCAAAGCAGCATCTAGGGCTCCCACTTGGTACAAAGGCTAGGACATCCAATATCTTGAAATTTAACCATGAGAATGTCCCCAAAACTAGAGGAGACATAGAAGAAACACCAGCGTAGAAGACTGTCAAATTAATTTTGCAAGATCTCACTCTTATGGAATTTCGAACCAAGCCCTAGAGGGGCTAAAGGGATGAAGAATGAGGAGAAGAAAAGAAGGTGAAATAATGATGTCTTGTTAAGTGAAATGATCACCAAGGATTTCTAGACTAGTGCATGACTATTGGGGAATATGGAGTCAAGAATTACTTTGATTTGATGATTTTCTCTCTATCAAGGAGGCCCATGCAACCTCTCTAGCCCTAATGGTGGCAACAACACAGCTACAAGAGGATTTTATACTTCGATGACAGTGTTTAATGGAGTTTCAAAAATGGAATTGTTGGAAAATGTAACTAGGATTGGTCTTCATTTAATGTATTTGAATCATCTTGTAATGTACTTGTCAAAAAAATAAAGAAAATATTTTTTATTATTATTATTGTGACTTACTAAAATATGGGTTTAATGCTTGGGTCACCATGTTTTAGGTCAAAGTCCCCATTGAGGATTTCTAGGATTTATTCTGAGTCAATCGAGTCATTTTACTTTTAGAAAGACCCTTGTTGGGCTTTTGAATCATGTAAAAAGGTTAAGTATTGAGTCAAATATGATTTATGTATCCTCCACACCAAGTCAGCCTAGAAGAGATCAAGTCGGCCTAAGGACCCTAATTCGACGTCACATGGAGCCTATAAATACAAGCACATCGAATTCATTTGGAACACACTCTCTCACAAGAAGTTCGATATCATCTGTTGCTAGGAAGCCAAAGGAAGTGCGAGTTGGGTGGAGCCTAAGGAGAAGAAGAAAATCGAAATTTTGGTACCTCTCTCAATTTTGTGCCCTAGATTGGGAGATCGAAGTCTTCCAAGTTTTATTGTTGCCGGAAGTTGTTGCCTAGTCGAAGTTGCTGGAAAGTGGTCTGCTAAAAAGTGGTTGAAATTCTGGGAGGCTGACTTGGTGTGGAGGGAAGGTCTGCTCTTGGTTTAGGGTGAAGAGTCTCAAAGAATAATATTGAAAGGAAGAATTTCTTTACTGGGTTTTCCCCTCAAGGGGGGTTTTCCCTGGCATAGTGCTTACATCTGGTGTCTATTGTTTTAAGTGTTGCTTCTTTGGTAATTGCTTGATGAACTATAAGAAAGAAGATATAAAGAATCATAATAACAAGAAATGTCACAAGTAATTATCAAGAATAAGAAAATCTTTTCACCTTTCTAGTTTTCTAAAAAGAATACACAAGAATGGCCTCTAGGAACATTATTTCATCATAGCCTATGAGTAATGCATGCAATCTTTCCAACAAATTTAATGTCATCAGAAATTCGTATTGAATTAGGGCACATTAATCATCATGAAAAGAAATTCCATACATTAGACATTAGACAAGGTAAAATATAGCATCAAAAGCACTTACAAGGCAATGAGAGTATCCATCCATTAACATTGCAAAAAGAAGCTCCAAGAAGATAGTGAAAAGCGTTCCAAATGTCAAAAGTGCATCCCAACATCCAAATTTCATCCAAAATTGCAGGTCCGAGTTCTTTTCACAAGAGAAATCAAAATCCAAATGATGATGAACAATATAAATGAGGTCTCTTCAATTTATATGAGCCTCAAGGGGTTCTTAGTTAAATTAGCCTAATGAGCCCCTAAAACAACTCTAATGTGCAAAATAACAATATAATTGGTGACAAGCCCACCAAATAGCTCCAAAAGTACAATACAAGCCTGCCTAATGAATCTGAAATGATATAAGCATGGTGCAGAGGGTCGTTGGAAGGTCAATATATGTCCCTCATGTGCCGAAATGAAGAAAAGGGCTCTGAAAATCATGACCAAAGGGGTGGCCCCTTGGTTTCCAAGCAAAACATATGTGGTGCTCCCAAGTGACTTGGGGCACAGTGAATGGTCCCATGGGTCTCCAACTGGATCAAACATATCAATACTCCATCCAATAGGAAAAGAATGTTGATACAAGGCCTCCCATGTCTCCCTAGGTGGGACAAAACCCTAGATCATATGCCAAGTGTCTCATGCAAATATGTGGCTGACTGCGCAATGTGGTCCAAGTGCATCATACTCTCTACATGAGTGGGGCAAGAGCAAGCCAAATGTGGTGCTGAAGGATCCCATGGTGTAGCAATCAATGCTCTACTATGGAGGAGGCCCATGGCTCTCAACTCTCACCCTACAAGTGCCATCATGATGTTAGTTTTTGTAGCATCAGATGTGTTCTAGCCTTGAAATTTGGTGGAGAGGCTAGAATACATGAGACATCCAAAACCCAGAAATCGTTTCTAGAAATTCTACCTTGAAATGACTTAATTAGATTATTAACCAATTTTAAATATTTCTTAAGTCTAAATGTAGGGAATATGGTTAGCTAATCAGTACTAATTAAGTCAAGGCGAGAATCATCTAGAAACTCACACGGACTAATCCGGTGAGAATCATCTAGAAACTCACATGGATCAATCCAGAGAGAATCATCTAGAAACTCACGGATCAATCCGGAGATGGTCCTGGTCATTGATTAAGTTTTAGTCTTGGTCGTTGGTGCTTCGGCAGAGGATTATAAGAGGAGGTCGGTGTGGTGTGGAGAGTACACATGAGCAGTTCGATTACTTGGCACATCGATTTCCAAAGTAGCAGTAGTCTGTTGCCAGAGAAAGCTAGAGATCGAAGCAGTGTGAGAGGGGCAGAGGCAGTGAGGCTGGAGGAAGCATTCCAGATCCAGTGAGTGCATTTGCAAAGAGGTAGAAGAGCCACAGAGAAGCTGACGCATGGGCAGCACAACAACTACTAGAGGCGAGTTCAATTCGCTGAGAAGGAAAGATGACTTTAGTTCCAGAGGTCGGGAAGGAGTCCCAAAGTGCCAGAGAAGCATTTTCCTAGCCAGCAGAAGGCAAAACGAATTCATCAAAGACTAGTCAGAGGCTTGACATAAAGTAGGTTGCGCAGAGCAGCGTAGAGGTTGACACAGAGGGTCAGAGGGCCGAGTTTCTTAAGGCAAGTTGTGTCGGGGATTGCCTGTGGGGTGAGAAAATTTCTCACTAGATTTTTCCCAGTGTTTTTCTCTGTAGGAATGTCAGATTGGGGCATCCAATTGTACTCCAAATTTCTCATTGTTGCATAATAATAAAACCTCAGTTGTTGCACCAGTTTTCCCACATTGGGTTTTTCCAGGGACTTTTCTCCAAAAATACTTGTGTTAATTTAATGTGTGTGCTAGCATTTCTCAACTTCCAGCACTTTATTTTTTCCACAGAATTTTATTTGCGATGTTTGCAGTGTATTTATTTCGATATTTGTCATGGCACATAAATTGTTAATTAATTAACAATTAGGAGAAATAATATCTAAGTATGGGGGTTTACGCAGTGCATTATATTAGATATCATTTTGGGATTCAACTGCGTTAAGTAAGTTATTCACGTAGAAATAATATCAGTTGCTGTAATAGGGTTCCAATTTGGAATTTTCACACATGACCCTCTGGAGGGCTTGGATCCCATATAGGGAGGCCAAACCCAAGGCAAAGACCCACCTACAATCCTATATAAGCTCCGATGTGTCTCCTCACCTTCCAATACAACAATTCATTAGTGTAATTGAATAAATAAGCTTACAAATCAAGAGCCCAAGTGGACACTTCATAGTGGCATGCCCTTTCAAATGGACTTTAGAATATACAGGTGTCCTTAGGCTCAAGAGGGAGGTTAATAAAGGACCCTATTAGGTGGTTTCAACCTCTAAGGGAGTGACAAGTCCAGAGTACATCCATCAAATGGCAGGTGTCATGTTAAATAATGGTGGAACAGAGTAAGGCAGCAAGGAAGGCTCCAAGCCACATGCCATGGTACAAGGGTAGCCATAATGGGGAAGCCCACACATGGGTGTACAGATGTAGGAGGGAGAAATCATGGTACATGAGTTACCCCAGTCTTTGTTTTTCCACCCTTCTTCATATGCCTTTTTCCTTCTATTTTTTTTCTTTCTTATAATTATGCGGGGCTCCAAGGAATGATAGCATGATGTGTATATGATATAACAGTCATTACCCCCTTAAGGTTGGGCAGTTCATCGCCCACCAGGGGTTGGGACAATAATGGAGTCCTTAATGATGCAGGGGGCTCAGATATAGGGGCCTAGGAACCAAGGTGACGACCATAATGATAACTGGTAGAGCTCATGTTTGGGTTTTCCCCATGCAATAAATTTTTATGCCCCAACCATATTTTGCATTTTATGCTACATTTCCTATTAAGAATGGCCAAATTATGCTTTTAACTTTCTTTCACCTGCATCAATCTTCAGGGCATTGTTCCAAGCCTGACCGAAAGTGTGGGCAAGGGGAGGGGGAGTTTAACTCCTTGTGGACCTTGTTACCCACCACTTTGTGGGTGATATCCCTAGGAGAAAAAAAAATTCTCCAAGATGGTCCTTAACCAGCAACCACTTGTAGCCACCAAATAGCTTGATGTTCCATTTTCTCTGCCACCCGAGCCAGCCTTGTGGTCCCTCGCCCATTCGTTATGATCGCATGTTTTAAGGTGGGCCTCCCAACCCCAAAGGTATGACTCTTTATTGGTTTAGTTGTAATTGTGTTTACTTATCATGGACACTTTTGGGCATGTATTGGTGGGGGGGTTTGGTGAAAAGAGTGAGCTAGGTTTGTACTCTTGTCTCCTCTGCCTGATTCAGTAGTTAGCCTTGTATCCTAGTCCCATGGCATCTCCTTTACTGACCATTAGCTTTAGGGATGGCACTACATGGGAAATCTCGATTTTGGATGCGTGGTCCCGCTTCATGACACCATATACATCACTCCCCTCTGCTCATTTCAACCCCATTCATCATTTTTCCCATCTGGGTCCACATGTGTCCACTTGTTCCACATAGGGTTAGCTTCCCCCTCCCCTTGTCCACACTTTGGCGCGGGCTTGGAACGATGCTCGGAGGTTGATGCGACTAAAAAGAAAGGAAAAGACATAATTTGACCACTTACAATAGGAAATGTACCACAAAATGCAAAAGATGGTCAGGACATACAAATTTAGCACATGGGCAAAAGCCAAACATTAACTCTACCCCTCATTCATGGCCATCACCCTGGTTCCTATGGCCCTAGATAAGCCCCCTCCACATTAAAGAACCCATGCTTGTCCCAACCCCTAGTAGGCAATGAGTTGCCCCACCTTAAAAGGGGGTATCTAATCTCTACTCCTATATTCCACACATCATGCTCTCATCCCCTGGAGCCCCAAGCAGTTATAAAGAAAAATCAATCAAAGGAAAAAGGCATAAGAAGAAAGGTGGAAAAACAAAGGTCGAAGTAACTCATGTACCACGATTTTCTCCCTCCACTCATGTACCCAAGTGTAGGCTTCCCTCATCATAGCTACCCTTGGACCATGACATGTGGCTTGGAGTCTTCCCTCGATCCCCACTTTATTCCATCACTATATCACATGCCACCTACCCATTGATGGATGTGTCATGGACACGACACCCCCTTTAAAGGCTGAAACCACCTAATAGGGTCCTTGGCTAACCCCCATATTGAACTTGGAGGCACTTGTACATGCCAAAGGCCACTATGGAAGGGCATGCTACCATGAATTGCCCAATTGATTCCATGATTTGTAAGCTCTTTTACTTGATTACTCTAATGATTTATTATATTGGAGGGCAAGGGGATGCATTGGATCTCATGCAAGATTGCAGGTGGGTCTCCATTTGGTGTTTGGTCTCCTTATACAGGGTCCAAGCCCTCTAGAGGGTTACATTGGCACTTATAAGGTGAGCGTAGAGATCCATGGACCTCCACCATAGCAGACAACACTTTATGGATTCCCAGAACTATTTAGTGATTGCTCGTGTTCCACCTTTTGGATGAGGATGATGCACCTGGTTCACCATGCCCAATCAGCTCCACACTTGGTAGATGTTCGATGGCCCAGATGAGGATGTGTCTCACTACAAGAGACAAAAGGAGTGCTTATGTCATCATCATAGCACTTACAGATGGTTTACAGGCAGTATCGATCCACTTGGAGACCCATGAGGATGTCATTGTGGCCCCACACCCACTTGGGAGCACCACATGTGACTTGCTTGGAAAACAAGGGGCCAACCCCTTGTCCATTATGTTTGGGGCCTTTTCACTCAACTTACACATTTGGACTCCATTAGACCTCCTCAATGGCCCAACGACTCATCATATTCATCATTTTTCCCTCTTGAGAGGCTATTCTTTATATTATTGAGCTATCTTGGTGGGCTTGTCACCAGGTCATGTCATTATTATGTATTATTTTATTATTTGGGGTTAAATTAGGCCAATTAGGCAAATCGAATCCCCTTTAGAGTTGTATAAATATGAGAGAGGCTCATTCTAACCTCTCATCATCACTTGGATTTGGAATTAGTAGCTACTTGGAGAATTTTGCATTACCTTTTGCAGGACAAGTTTGGTTTCGTGGATGAATTTTGATGTTTGGATAATATACTCTTACAACACTTCATGGATTCTCAGAAACATTTAGTGATTTCTCGTGTTCCACCTTTTGGATGAGGATGATGCACCTAGTTCACCATGCCCAACCCGCTCCACACTTGCACCATACACTTGGCAGATGTTCGAGGGCCCATATGAGGATGTGTCTCCCTGCAGGAGACAAAAGGAGTGTTTATGTCATCATCCTAGCCCTTACAGATGGTTTACAAGCATGATCAATCCACTTGGAGACCCATGAGGATGTCATTGTGGCCCCACATCCACTTGGGAGCACCACATGTGACTTGCTTGGAAAACAAGGGGCCAACCCCTGGTCCATTATGTTTGGAGCCTTTTCACTCAACTTACACATATGGACTCCATTAGACCTCCTCAATGGCCCAACGACTCATCATATTCATCATTTTTCCCTCTTTAGAAGCTATTCTTTATATTATTGAGCTATCTTGGTGGGCTTGTCACCAGGTCATGTCATTATTATGTATTATTTTATTATTTGGGGTTAAATTAAGCCAATTAGGCAAATCGAATCCCCTTTAGAGTTGTATAAATATGAGAGAGGCTCATTCTAACCTCTCGTCATCTCTTGGATTTGCAATTAGTGGCTACTTGGAGAATTTTGCATTCCCTTTTGGAGGACAAGTTTGGTTTCATGGATGAATTTTGATGTTTGGATACTATTCTCTTGATCTTGGAGCTTCATTCTTGTCATGATTTGATGATTGGATATACTCTTTGTACATGTGAGTGATCTCTTTTCATGTTTATTCTTGTATTTATCATATCACATGAATGTTGTTGGGGTTTTCGCTATCTAGGTCTGAAATTTACTACTATTATGTGCGAAATTGTGGAAATTTTGATCTTTTGAAGCATTTAATCATTGCATGTGTCATGTATGAATGGGTGAATGTTCCTAAAGTTATTTTGTTGAATATACCTTGATAAGTCATCAAACATTGCACGTCGAAGAATAAAGTCCTTGGGCAGCTGCTCTCTTGCCCTAATTGCCATGCGAAGTTGCCTAAAGGTCTCCTTGATTAGGTTAATTCTCTCCAAAACACAAATTCACCTTAAATCCATCTCTCCCAAAGGCAAGGCACTAATCCATCCATTGGGGGTCACTTAAATGATTATCTTTCTCACGTCCTCCTCTTTCTATTCCTAACCCTAATAGGTCACGTAGTGTTGCAATTTCTAAGTATTACCCATTAGAAATTTTATTTGTATTCTCTGGTTTATTTCTCCTACTTGTTAACTACAAACAAGTTATTTAAACATATAAATACTGAAATAAACGCAATACAGTCTCAACCATCTAAAGATCAATAGCTGAAAGAAATAGCAAACGCACAAGTGACACCGTTATTTTTGGACACCTCGTCCCCGAAAAAACCCAACTTGGGAAAACCGGTGCAGCAATTTTGAGGGTTATTTTGTTATGCAGTCTTTCCGAGTACAACTGGGTGCCAAACCAGCTCACCCGACAGAGAAAATAATCCAGCAGTAATACCTCTCTATTCGGAAGCAGATATTTGGAAAGTCTGCCCCATGAAACCCTCTCCAGCACAACCAAAGCACTACGTCAGCCCTCCTGGCCTCTGCATCAGCCTGAAAACCCCCTGCATTAGCTCTCTAAGGCTCTGCGCAACCTCTCTGGCTCTCTGCTTCACTCTTGCAGCCTCTGCATGGATGACGCAAGCCCTCCTGGCCTCTACGTTGTCTTTGCTAGCCGCTACGTGGCTCCCTCTGGCTTCTGCATCTGCCTCTCCGTCTCGTCCTCACGGCCCCTCGCTACAAACTAATCACTGATTCGATTTCTCTTAGCAAACCCCGCTCTATAAAATCGAATGAATGATCACTCTGGTGTATTCTCCAACTGACCCTCAAGCCTCCTCTTATACTTTTCCTGTTGGTCCTTCAACGGCCGATATTACATCTCTAATCAACAGCTAAGATTAGATTTGGCTTGATCCATGTCATTTGGAACCTTCTAACCCAGTTTTATATTAATACCCATTAATATTTTATTTTTCGTAAGTTTAGACTTAGGAACTCCATTAAAAAATTTAATTATTTTAATATTTCCTAAACCGTGTAGAATCTACCCAAACCATTTCTAGGTCTTGGAGATCTCATGTGCTTTAGCTTCTCCACCAATTTTCATGGCTAGAGCACATCCAATGCTACCCCAAATCAACACTCCCTCTTAGCAAGGACTGTACTCTAACAATACTCCATACTGAGCATCACCCTGATTATACAGCACCGGTACTTGTGCTAATACTAGGCCTCCCCGCCCAACATCCTCTGCACTGTTGCATCCTGTACTACTACCCATGGCCCTGCCACTGCCACTATTGCATCTGTACAACAGCTCCCTCTGCATCCGTGTTGTTGCTGTTCCTTTCTCCCAACACTGCAATCCCCTCTCATCATGCTGCATCGTGCTAATGCCAACAGCTACTGCACTGCAACTCAGTTACTAAGAAGTAAGTAACTGATCCACCCAACTACTGTCATCCATGTCAGACTAGAAACACTCATGATGTTGAAGCTCTCTTTGTCGCTATCTCGTGCTCCCTCTACTGCCTCTTCACTGCTGCAACAACTCCCTGCCTCTTGCACCGCTGCAAAACTCTTTGTGCCATCCTGCACTGTTGCAACCTCCTTTGTGCCTCTCGCATTGCTGCAATCATGTCTGCATTGCCCGGGACTATTGCACTGTAGCACTCTCCGTCGCTTCATCAGCATCCATTTCTACCAACATCCGCCATCCTGCTACTCTCACTTCGGGGCTCCCGTAGCCAAGTTTGATCCAAGAGTTTGGGTACCTCAAGGATCTTGCCCCTCATCGCCTATAGTCTTCCTGACTACAGCTCGATGTCTCCCCACCTCTTTTCTATAGGTACATGAGCACTCATGGTACAATTGTCATCCTCCTCTACCTCCTTTTTCGCCTTCGCTGGCGCTACCTTGGAGTCGGACGCCTCTCCCCTATTCTCAGACATTGGTTCGCATAATGCCCCAGTTCCCCACAGTTGAAGCACTTTATCTTGGAAAGGTCCTTTTTCTTCCTCTTCTCCTGCTTCCCCGCAGATACCAAAACTACATCCTCTCCCTCCTCTTTCTTGATCAAGACTCCTTTGCTGCTAGTTCCCGTCTTGTTCAGTTGTCTAATCTCTTCTTGGCGAAGAGTTGCCCACAATTCTTCCCAATCTGGAAGATTCACCCTACCCAGAATGCTCTAGACAAATGTCTCCCAATCCTCGAAGACTGCGTTTAAGGCGGTTCTCACCGTCAACTCTTGATCCAGCATGGCCCCTATGGAAGTTAGTTGGTCCCAGATCTCCTTCAATCTACAAAGGAAATGATCTATCTACTCCCCCTTCTACATCTGGTATGACCGCAGCTGATTCTCAAATAACATCTTCCTCTACACGGAAGTGTGCTGATACAATGTCTTCAAGGCGTCCCACATTTCCTTTGTCGTTTCCTTCTCGGCAATATGTTGGACCACATGATCCTTGACCCCATCAAGGATGATGCATTTCGCCTTGGCCATAGTTTCCTCGTACTTTGAATTATTAGCTTGGTCAACTAAGATAGCCACTGTTCTCAAGGCGAAGGCCTTGATGCGATGTCTATCTAGAATGGACAAGATCCTGGCCTTCCAGACAAAGTTGGACACCCCATCCAACCTGTCCTAATCCCTCGGTCCATTCATGGCCATTTCTCTGCTCTTCCTTTCGACTCCTCGGAGTCTCTACTTCCCTTTGGAAGTTCTCTCTTTGACTCCCTCTGAGTCGCTACTTCCCTCCTGGAAGTTCTCTGCTAAACTCCCTCTGAGTCTTGACTTCCCTCCTGGAAATTCGCCTGCCAACCATCGAGTCACACCTCTCTAATCTCCTATGCACCTGCAACACCGATCTGGATTTCTTGGGTAAAAATCCACCTAGGTAGCGACTCCCTCTACCTTGGTTTTGCCCTATTAAGTATTGTTCTATCTCGACAACAACAACACCCCACTAGCTTCACTACCCGCAATCTACCCACAGCTTCCTATGCCCCAGCAACTGAAGGACTAAGCCTCTAGGCTCTGCGCAATCCCAACACTGGCTGAAATGCTCCCTTAGCCAACTGCGTCAACCCTCCCGGTCTCTGCATGGCTCTTCGTGAGCCTTTTCTACCCTCCTCAGCCTTTGCGCTGCCCTTTCTCTGACCCAAACTAATGACACAGTCACTCCGCGTCAACCCTTCTCTGTCGCTTTCTGCAAGGAACAACTTTTGTCACTCGGGACAGTTGTTTCTGCTGCAAATGCTCTACTTCAGTTGGTGCCTTCAGCTCTCCTGTGATCTGCAACCACGCTCTGATACCATGTTGAAATTTCTAAGTATTACTGTTAGAAATTTTATCTATATTCTCTGGCTTATTTCTCCTACTTGTTAATTACGAACAAGTTATTTAAACATATAAATATTGAAATAAACACAATACAGTCTCAACCATCTATAGATCAACAACTGAAATAATAGCAAACGCACAAGTGACACCGTTATTTTTGGACAACTCGTCCCGGAAAAAACCCAACTTGGGAAAATCAGTGCAGCAATTACGAGGGTTATTTTATTATGCAGTCTTTTTTAGTACAACTAGGTTCCAAATCGGCTCGCACGACAGAAAAAATAATCCGGCAATAATACCTCTCTATTCGGAAAGCCTGCCCCACGAAACCCTCTCCAGCACAACTGAAGCACTGCTTCAGCCCTCCTGCCTCTGCGTCAGCCTGAAAACCCCCTGCATTAGCGCTCTGAGACTTTGCACTGCCTCTTTGGCTCTCTGCGTCACTCCTACAGCCTCTCCGTGGATGACGCAGGCCCTCC
Source organism: Pinus taeda (assembly GCA_000404065.3). NCBI lineage: Eukaryota > Viridiplantae > Streptophyta > Pinopsida > Pinales > Pinaceae > Pinus > Pinus taeda. The sequence continues at coordinate 91,653 of APFE030043281.1, read as the reverse complement.
TGGCCTTTGCTGTGTCTCTGCTAGCCTCTGCGTGGCTCCCTCTGGCTTCTATGTCTGCCTCTCTGCCTCTGTGCTGGTCTTTCGGTGCTATCTTTGCCTCTCTATCTCGTATTTACTACCCCTCGCTGCAAACTGATCACTGATTCGATTTCTCTTAGCAAATCCCGCTCTAGAAAATCGAATGATTGATCATTCAAGTGTATTCTCCAACCGACCCTCAAGCCTCCTCTTATACTTTTCCTGTTGGTCCTTCAACGGCCAAGATTACATCTCTAATCAACAGCTAAGATTAGATTTGGCTTGATCCATGTCATTTGGAACCTTCTAACCCATTTTTATATTAATACCCGTTAATATTTTATTTTTCCTAAGTTTAGACTTACGAATTCGATTAAAAATATTAATTATTTTAATATCTCCTAAACCGGGTAGAATTTGCCCAAACCTTTTCTGGGTCGTGGAGATCTCATATGCTTTAGCCTCTCCACCAATTTTCATGGCTAAAGCACATCCAATGCTACCCCAAATCAACACCTAGGGCATCAAATAAATTCCATTGTAGCCATCAAAATACCTTGATTTTTGGTCCACTACTGCATTGGGGTTTTTTCTAGAGGCCCTCCAAATTTGAAGCAATTCTGACAGTGGGATCCCAAGATATAGCAAGCCCTAGCTCAAGGACCATTTCTTGCCCTAGGTTTCCCTTGGCTAGTGTCCTCATTTGTAACCATCCTCACTGACGTAGGCTTCTTCTTTCCCTACAAGACTCTTTTTTCCATCCTCATCCAAGCACTCAATAGCCTTCTCATAGCAATCTACCTTGGTCCTATGAATAAACAACCAATCCATACCCAAAAGCATGTTATATGCACCTAAAGGAAGCAAATTCTGATTTGTTCTTTTAGGCATGCCATTAAGCTCAAATGCACAAGATTTCACCCAATGATGAACTCTTCTCTTGGTACCTGTAGCCAAATGCACCAACCAAGATTTTGCATGCAATTTCTTATTCAAATGGCATGGATCCACCAATTCAAGACTAATATAGCTATAATTTGATCTAGGATCAAGAAAAATAGAAACAACTTGATCACAAAGCTTCCCTTCCATCTTGATAATGGATGCCTGGTGGTCTGTCTGCCTATCATCAACTGATGCATAGATCCAGGGAATGTTGTGACCTACATCCCCCACTGTCTATGCCTCCCGAGCACTGTAAATCTAAGGCCTACCACCTTGATACAATGGACAATCCTTCTCGCGATGATCTCTAGCACAAATCCAACACTTCAATGGTTCTCTACCATTGCCTGTATTCTATTGCTCCATAGCTGAGACCGATGTCCTTTCTCAATTGCATTGGACTTCTTATGCAAAGCCACATATTCCTTTTCACTTGCATCCTAAGATCTTCCTCGCTTCTTAGGCCATTTTCTTTTAATCTTCTCATTACCTTCCGAGTCATCTTGAACTCAGGGTTGTGCTTTGACTGTTCATAGCAATGCTTGAAATTCCTGATGGCTTCCTCCAATGACTAAAAGGCTCATCAAACTCAATCCAGTCTTTGAATGATAATAGCAATCTTCTATTGAACCTTTAGATCTTGCTTTCTCATACTATAGATATGGCAAATGTCTCAATAGCTCTAGAAATTTGGTTGTATATTCTTCATCTGACATGGAACCCATCCTGAGTTCATAGAATTCCTTAGCCTTTCCATCATAATACCTCTCAAATAGGTACTTCTTTCTGAAGAGTCTTTCAAATTCTTCCCAAGTTAGCTCCTCTTCCCTAATACCCCTGGCATGCTTGACATCTTCCCACCAAATATTTGTTTTTTCTTTGAGACTGAAGGTGGCTATCTTGGCTTTCATATTCTCTGAGTAATTATGAAGTCTAAAAAATTTCCTTATTCCAAGCAGCGATGCTTCTGCATCTTCTGATTTGGTCATCTCACCATCAAAAGTAGGAGGCTTGGCTTTCTTGAATTCATCTGGAAAATACCCCTTCTCACTCCTCATATAATGATGTTGGCAGTGATGTCTCCTAGAGGTAGAGCTAGAATAAGGTCCATGCATACTAGCTCTCCTCTCAGGCGTATCCAAGAGTCTGCCATTCTTTACTGTATCATCCCTATCCATCTTGTACCTTTTCTAAGACCTGCTTCCATTTGCCCCATTAGTCTTTTCTTCCTGCCTATCTCCATGACTGGTCCCCAATTGTCCATGTTTTTATAAATCTAAAAGGCTTTGAAGAATGACTGCATTAGCCTACACTTGTTTTTCTTGAGCTTTTGCAAGCCTTTCTTGCGCTTCAATCAACCTCTCATTATCTACTTTGCAACTTATGATATCTGCCTTCAAAATTCTTAATGTATTTGCTAAATCAGTAGAGTCCCCCTCTCCCTATTGTTCAACTAATTTCTCCCATCCCACTAATTTCTCTTTTGGTCTATACGGAGAGTCATATGAACTGTAATCCACCATTCTACTCTCCATGTCTTGGCCTTCTATTTTCCTGCAACATATCACTATTAGATCAAATAAAAGGCATAATCAAAAGCATTACCTCAACTTATTGTTGGTGAGGTTATTTCATTTGCATAGGTCAATCCAGATTAGCACGATACATAATAATATCAAAGGCATATCACACACATGGATATAATAGCAATAACAATAAATAGCTAACATGCATGCATGGTAAACATATAGACAACTGACATGCATGCATAACAATCTGCATTTACCTTGAGGTACAGTGTTGTAAACTTGCTCTGATACCACTCTATAACACCCCACCCCACATTTACCCACTTTTACAGGATAACCAGGGTAAACATGAGCTGAGAGTTACTGTGCATGACCCAACCTCCAAGATTCAGTTATGGAAATGGGGCCTATTACCACTCAAACTAGCAGGGGACCTAAAGGGCAAATGCTAGGCCAAGGGAAACAAATGGAGACTTAGCCCATTCAGACTTCACCTTCCCTTTTTCCCTTTTCTATTGTTCATCATCTTGATTCAGTTATGGAATTGTCTTTTCAAAGGAGTGGGACCACACGAGACCAAGTGGACCCAGCCTAGGTTAAGGGGTAAGAATTTAGCAACCAATGATATGTTTAACCCAAACAAGGAGGGGAAAAGGATCAAAAGAGGACTTTCACTTAAAGGGATTGAATTGATCTTATGAGGCACTAGCCTTCAAATCCCCACATCCTTCTCCTAGAAGATATTGTACCTTGCTTATAAAGCAAGCAAGCTCCGTTCTTCAACCTCTTCTGGAAAGGGGTTGTTTGGGGTCACTTGTTGATTCATCCTTCATTTGTGACTCCATATATATCGGGTCTCCTCCCATCGGTGAAAGTCTATAAATAGCATGGAGCCTTAGCTGAGGTGACAGTGGGCTAAGTCACCACATGTTGCCCTTAATCTAGCATTTGACCCTTTAGGGATCCCCTTTAGGTCCCCTACTAGTTTGAGCAGTAACAAGGCCTAACTTGCCAACTTGTATAAAACTTATTGCAACACTCAGGAACATATGAACACACACTTGACAACCCGATCCCACTAGTGGCCATCTTCCTGAGCTCATACCACTTCTTAACCTAACTTACACCCTAGCCACACGCATGCAAGCTTGCCAGTGCAACCAGAGGGCTCCAGTCGCACACATAACTCATTCTTCGTGCGGTTGTGGCCGAAAATTCCCTGAATTGAGAGTGCAGACACAAACCGTATTCAGGATTTTCGGGGCTAGACTATAGGCCTACAACCGAGATATGTCCAAAACTTTCCAAAACTCTGTCAATGATAATTACAAGTATGCATATTCTATTCTTAGGCTCAGATCTTGCCCAAGCTTTCCCAATGCGCATGAATCATTTATACAAACACTTGGTGAATATGATACCTATGGGTCATGAATGCAAAATTGTTCACCATTTCATTAGTTTCATCAGATGTTCATCAATAAGGCTTACTACCCTCTCATGCTAGTTGCAACAAACACTTATTAGCTCATGCATTCATGCAACTAGTCAATAGCTTGTCAAATCATGAACAATATCAATAACAAAAACACATCATATAATAAGAAATATACCATGCATGTAATCAACAATTAACCAGAATGAACCCATGACAAACCAGTGATATAATCATACATTAAACCAGAACTTGTGCTCATTGATCTCAATAAATAATGACAAAATATCATATGCATAGTGCCAACCAAGTCAGGGACTTCCACGTACCACCCGACCATAGATTGTGACTAAACCAAATCTCTCTTTTAGCCCAATCACCCCGATGCCATATTCCAAGCCTAAATTTGGGATCACACGGGATAAACCAAAACATGGAATCCAGAGAAACCACCTCCACCCTCAAGCCACAGTGATTTCACCTAAACCGGTCCAAAAATCACCAAAATCAATACAAGCTTTGATGTCTTAGAATTTCTTCACCATACCCAGAAGAATTTTCCTGTCTCCACCCACCTGTCAAGAGCTTCTCGAAAAAAACTATCTCCACTCTCAAACCTTTGGATTTTCCTGAGACCACCTTAACCAGGATCCAAAATCTACATGCAACCCAAAGCTTAACCAAACAAGGAACCCACTACATCATGTCTATACAGGAAATGGCATAGGCAAGGTTGCACATCACTGTCAATCCAAGCAAATCTCCATGCCAATGACAGAAAATGACCAATAATCCAATCCATGAACCATGCATTCAAATCCCGGCATGATAAATCACATATGCACATTGTTACCTGCAAAAATCCTTTTGTTGGTTGTTGTTCCAGTCTTCCTCTTGTGCTCCTTGCCTTCCTTGCTCATTCCTCCTTGTGTCCAAGTGCTCTCTCCTTTGCTCTCCTCTTGTTGTAGTGTTCTCTCTCTCTCTCTTTCCCAAAAGTGAATCATGCTAGAATGATGTCTCTCCCAATTTCTTTTTTTCCTTTTCCTTTTCCTTCATTTTCCCTTGCATGAATATTCTTGTTTCTTCATCTTCCTTCTCTTATTTTCCTTTATTTCTCGTATTAAATTGTCATTTATTGCCTTTTTCTCCTTGCCAAGGCCAATTCCAATTTCCATAGCCAATAAATAAATAATTAACCACAAGTGATTCCCAATGTAATTTTTTTCCCTTCATTCAGCTTGGAATGTGTTCCATGACCTTGGTTTTGATTTATTTACATGGAAAATTAACCCAGGGCTATTACAGGAGACCCATTTTAGACCTCAAAATTTCCCTAATGCAAGATACAAGCCTTCAATGCATAATAGTAATAAAGGAAAATGTGATGGGCACACTCTATCTACTCTAGACATAAGCACACATGCGTGGGCATTTTTCCCCTCCTTTAAGGATCGCTCCATATTAAAAGATTGGTTTCCATCATAAACCACATGCATAACTTTGTTTTAAGGGAGTGTTTACCAAGAAAATGTGATCAACAAATTCTACCTACTCTAGACATAAGAAACACACATACCTAAACATTTTGCCCTCCCTTGAATATTGTCCCACATTAAAATATTGTTTTCCATTGTAAGCCATAAGCATAAGCTTTTTTTCTATTATGCCACATGCATAACTTTGTTTTCAAGGGAGTGTTTACCTTCCACAATATGTTCCACCACAACTTTTTCTATTAAGAATTCACATTTAAGAAAGTAGATATGTAATCAAGGCTCACAACATATTACCCATTCAACCCTCCAAATTATACCTTCCTTCTTTGTTAAAAAAAATAAATAGCCTCAACAATTATGATATAAAAAGCTTCTAGTCCTCAAGGATTTACCCTCCAAACCAAGGTCCTCATCCCACATCCAACTTGAAGACCACATGTTGATTGACTTCATCCTAACAATATCAACAATCTTTCGCATATAGTAAGTTGAGTGCCATTGACACCCTATAGAAAGGTTCCAACCCTGCCCAAGTATCACCCTTGATATGAACAAGCATCCATTCCCCACATACCAACATAAGTAATTTCCTACCAAATAGAAAGGGTTTAACATTTATTTCCAAATAATAGAACCACTTGACATCCTGTTAATCTCGGCCTTCATCTAATCAAATAGTATCTAAGAATATGCATACATATCATTAGATGCCACTATACGCCCAATCCCATGATTAGACACCAAACATATTTTGTAGTGAAATATTGAAAAAAGGAGGGGACACCTTTTAGTCCCATCCCTCCTATGACTTGGGCTTTGACTTTTGATAGTATTTCCCATTTTACCAAGGGTGTACTGTCCATCTCTTTCCTTCGTGACCATAAATATCTAAAAGAGATTTTTCGACTCTTATGAATTATCCATTTGAAGACATAGGTGAGGGAACCCCAATACGTAGAAATTGCTTCCACAACACTCTTTCGCAGAACAAGCCTACCTCCAATAGAGAAACATTGGTGACATCATGAGGAACTGTGGTGTCAAATATTCTCCACCAACCAAGTCCATTCTTCTCCCTTATTGTGATTTTCTTTTAAATGAAATCCCAAATATAAAAAATTATTATAGAAAGAAGAAATGAAAAAGAGTATAAATTTCCCACATAAGTAATTTCCAACCAAAGGGAAAGAGTTTACCATTGCTTTCAAATTAATAGAACTGCTTGACATCCTCTTAAATGGGTACCTAATCAAATCCCGTAATTCCCTAGGATACATATACATAACTATCATGAGTTAATACTATAGGCCTAATCCTATGATTAGACACCCAAAAACTTTTGTAGTGAAATCTTGAGAAAAAGAGGTGAGACCTTTTTGTCCCATGCCCTAAGTCATCTCGAGAAAAGGAGTTGAGATCCTTTTGTCCCATCCCCAAATGACTTGGGCTTTGATAGTCTTTCCCTTTTCACCAGGGGGATACTATTTATCTCTTTATTCTATTCCTTCTATTCTTGTAAAATATAAAATAGATTGTTTGAATCTTATGAATTAGCCATTTGAATATGTGGGCAACGAAATATCAATACAATGAAATTGCTTCCAAAACACTCTAGCAAGTAAAGTCTGCCTTCAGTAGTTAAACACAAATGACACCATAAGGAAATGTGGTGTTTAGAATTCTCCACTAGCAAAGTCTATTTCTCTATTACTCTGTTTTAATGTGATTTTCCTTTAAATGGAATCCCACGTATCAAACTTTATTATTGAAAGATGAGATGGAAAAGTGTAGAAATGTTATTATAATGTCCCTCCTTTCCTTGGAAACCAAATGAACACAAATCAAAGATTTTTGTTTATTAATTTCTATACCTTTATAAGAGTCAAACAACTTTAAAATGCAATAATATGTCTTGTCTTCTTTAACTGAGCTATTTCCAAAAACAATATCATCTATAAAGAAGCTACATAATATAGAGTTCCTCTACCACTTTGATCCCCTTGATATTCCATGCCTACTTTTCATGTAAAATATATCGACTTAATCTATCTGCAACCAAAACAAATGTCAATGAAAAACCATGGATTCTTGACACTAGTAATATAAGGGGGCGACAAAATATCTATCTCCACACCAACGATCTTTAATGGAACATTAAACTTCTTTTGGGGAAAGTGCTTGTTGACAAAAGAGAAGCTCAAGATAACCTTTTGCACAAATTGGAGGAGCTGAAGCTGCTTCTGCTGGACATGGATGGTCGTCCAACACACTTGAAAATGGGTTCACCGCCGAGATCCTCAGTGCCTCCTCACAACAAGGGAGCGGAACAACCCATAAACCTAGATACCTCCCTGACCTCCTGATGCACAGGACATCCTTCATGGCTACTTTTATGTTATATGCTAACCTTTGCATGTTAGTATTTCAAGGACACTGGCTCCCTACCATGAACTATTTAGTTTTTCTTTTTGGTTGTCTTAAGACGACTGAATTTTGTCTATGGTTTTTGTCGCTAGTTTCCCCTCAGTCAGAGCAGCATTTATAATCTCCCTCCATGTGTTGATTTTTGGGTAGCATCAGTTGTGCTCTAGCTCTGAAATTTTGTGGAGGGGCTAGAACACATGAGATCTCCAAGACCTAGAAATCGTTTGGAAAAATTCCACCCGAAGTGCATGTTATTCAAATAATTAGTTATTTTTAATGGTGCCTAAGTTAAAGCTTAGGAAATTAAAATAATTAAAGTGAATTAATGTAAATATGGGTGAGAAGCTTCTAAATGACGAGGATCAAGTCTAATTTAATCTTAATTGTTGATTAGAGATTAGATCACGGCCGTTGATTTCTCAACGAGAAAAGTATAAAGGAAGGCTTGGGGTCAGTTAGAGAACACACACAGGGAGAGTAGCACTTGAGCTAGATCAAAATTTTGGGGTGTGGTTTGTTGAGAATTTCAGAGTAAGCTTCTGACACAGAGAGGGGCAGTTCGGCAGCAGGACTTTCATCCAAGGCCGAGAATACATAACAGAGAGGCAATGCAGTACCAAGGAGAGACAGCGCAGCTCCAGGAGGGCTGACGCAGTCACGCAGAGGCAGCCTGTGGTTTCTGTAGGGCAGATTGGGCATCAATTCAGCAAATCAATTCTTGAGTCGGGAGGGTGACGCAGCTCCTAGAGGAGGTGACGCAGTCCCAGTGCAGAGCTGGGAGCAGCCATCGCTGCACAGCACTGGGGACAGCGTAGTCACCTGTGGGGTTTGTTCATCTAGTTGTTGGATCTGCCAAAATATCTGTCTCTGGATAGAAGTACTTATGTCGGGTTTATTCTCTATTGGGTGAGTCGAAGTGGCACCCTAGTTGTATTCAAAAATCTGCATAACAATAAAACCCTCATATTTGTTGCACCAGTTTTTCCACACTAGGTTTTTCCGGGGACGTTTAGTCCAAAAATAAGTGTCCTTTATGTGGTTGTCTCATTTATTTTTTTAGTACTTGATCTATATATTAGAGTACGCTGCAATGTATTTGCATTAATATTTTCTAAATGATTTTGAAAATAGCTTGTTAAAATGAAGAACACAAGTAAGTAATGCAAATCAGTTTACTGCAGTAGGATTTCTGATTTGTTAGATTCAGAAATTTTCACATGGTATTAGAGCAATTGCAGATCAAGGAGGACTGAAGCCATTAGCGAAAGGACAGAGGAAAAATATGTGCGTGAAGCAATTGCCCGAGAGACAATGCAGTTTCACGCCAAGAGAGCAGAGGAGGGGTGACGCAATCACCAAGGGAGGCTCACGCAAAGCCTGCGTCAACCTGATTGGGTGACGTTGTTGCTGCAGCAGGTAGCACAGTGGTTATTGGGCCAGCGCAAAGACTATTGCGTCTCCGTTTTCCAATTTATGGGGGTACAACACAAAATTTTATCTAAAGTTGTTGGTGGGGTGCTGATTCTATTGGTGCAAAGCAGTACCTAGTGGAGCAAAAACAAAGTAGAGGGAATCAATTCCTCAGAAGTTTTCTTGCCAAGGAATCTAGATCCAATGTTGAGCAGCAGCAGAGAGAGATCAGAGAGGGGTGGTTGGACAACGGTTGGCAAAAGGTTTCCATGAAGGAAATCGAAATTCAGAGGGAGCTTATTCCTTAGAGGATTTCTAGCACCAAAGAAATCCAAATCCGAGTTTTATTAGGGCAACAAGAAAAAAGGGAGAAGAGAACCAATTCAACATTCATTTGAGTAGAGATGGTCATTAACGGACTGAGGGATAAGGACAGGTTGGATGGAGCATCCAACTTCATCATCCGGAAGGCCAAGATCTTGGCAGTTTTGGATAAACATCACCTCAAGGATTATGCCTTGAAGATGGTTGTTGTTCCGATTGATGTCGATCCTCTCAAAAAGTACGAGGAGGCTCAGGCAAAAGCAAAGTGCATGATCCTAGACGACGTCAAGGATCATGTGATCCCACATATTGCTGAGAAGAACCCAGTAGGGGAAATGTGGGAGGCCTTGACCACATTGTACGAGGGAACTTCCGTTCAGCGAAAAATGTTGCCTGAGAGTCAGCTGAGACAGTTTCAAATGCAGAAGGGAGAAGAAATCGATCCCTTCCTTCTCAGGTTACAAAGGATCCGTGATCAGCTAGCTTCCTTAGGGGCTACACCAGGTGTTGAATTTATGGTCAGGACTGCATTGAATACAGTCACTGAAGACAACCACTAAAGATTGGGAAACCTTTGTCCAAAGCATCTTGGGTAGAGCTTCTCTTCCCAATTGGGAGAAGATGTGGGCAACTCTTCGACAAGAAGAGATCAGACGATGGAGCAAGGTGGGAAGCAACAACAAAGAGATCAGAATCAAGGAGGAAGAGGAGGATGCGGCTCTTGCATCAGCAAGATAGCAAGGGCAGCAGAAACGAAAGAAGGACATATCCAAAATCAGATGCTTCAAATGTGGAGAAATGGGTCATTTCGCCACGCAGTGCCCTTAGAAGAAGAAGGGCAAAGAAGAGAAGTTTGACTCAGAGGCTGCTCCAGCTCAAGCTGACGGAGAGGACGATTATGATTGTGCCATGAGTGCTCATGCACCTCTAGAAAAGAAGTGGAGCGATATAAAACTGTAGTTGGAGCTACAGTGAAGACAAAGGGCAAGATCTTTGAGGTGCCCAAACTCTTGGATCGCATACGGCTATGGGAGCCCCTAATGATAGTAGCAGAATGATGGGAGTCAGTTGGTGCGAAGGATGATGGAGCAACATGGCAGAGCTAGAGCGCCAAAGTCTGAAGCAGCACAGTGGAATGTTGCAGCAATGCGAAAGGCACAGAGCAGATACAACAGCAGTGCAATAGCATTAGAGGGTCAGCACAGATTAGCAACAGAGGTAGCTTCAGTGTCAAGGGGCATCCAATCTTATCAGCATGTCAGCTTTTGTGTGGCTTTTCAGTTGCCTACTTCTCAACAACTCAGTTGCAGTGCAGCAGTTAGCAGTGGCAGTGCTATGGGTAGCATAATGCAGCATATTGAGAGAGAGTTGCAGTACAGATGCAGCAGTGATAGTGGCAATGTCATGGGAAACAGTGCAGTGGATGAAGGGCAGCAGGCCAAGCATCAACAGCGCAGAGGACCGATGTTGTGGATCAATGTGATACTTCTGCTGGGAAGTATTGCTAGAGCACATTCCTCGCTAAGAGGGAGTGTTTATTTTTGGGTAGCATCGAATGTGCTCTAGCTCCAAAATTTTGTGGAGGGCCTAGAACACATGAGATCTCCAAGACCTAGAAATCGTTTGGAGAAATTCCATCCAAAGTGCATGTTATTCAAATAATTGATGATTTTTAATGGTGCCTAAGTTAAAACTTAGGACATTAAAATAATTAAAGTAAAGTAATGTAAATATGGGTGAGAAGCTTCTAAGTAACAAGGATCAAGTCCAATTTAATCTTAGTCGTTGATTAGAGATTAGATCACGATCATTGATTTCTCAACAGGAAAAGTATAAAGCAAGGCTTGGGGTCAGTTGGAGAACACACACAGGGAGAGCAGCACTTGAGCTAGATCTTAGTTCTGGGGCATGATTTACTAAGAATTTCGGAGTAAGCTTCTAGTGTAGAGAGGGGCAGTTCGGTAGTGAGACTTTCGTCCAAGGCCGAGAATACATAACAGAGAGGCAGTGCATCACCAGGGACAGACAACACAGCTCTAGGAGGGTGACGCAAAGGCTGGAGGGCTAACACAGTCACGCAGAGGCAGCGTTGGGGTTTCTGCAAGACAGATTGGGCATCAATTCAGCAAATCGATTTCTGAGCCAAAAAGGCGCATCGAGAGGGTGACGCAGCTCCTAGAGGAGGTGATGCAGAGCTGAGAGCAGCCATTGCTGCACAACACTGGGGACAACACAATCACTTGTGGGGTTTGTTCATCTATTTGTTGGATCCGCCAAACTATTTGTCTCTGGATAGAGGTACTTATGCTAGGTTTATTCTCTATTGTGTGAGCCGGAGTTGGCACTCTAGTTGTATTTAGAAATCTGCATAATAATAAAACCCTCATATTTGTTGCACCGGTTTTCCCACACTGGGTTTTTCCATGGATGTTTAGTCCAAAAATAAGTGTGTCCTTTCTGTGGTTGTCTCATTTATTTTTTTTCAGTACTTGATTTGTATATTGGTGTAGGCTGCGGTGTATTTGCATTAATATTTTCAAAATAATTCTGAAAATAACTTGTTAAAATGAAGAATACGAGTAGGTAATGCAAATCAGTTTACTGCAGTAGGATTTCTGATTTGTTAGATCAGAAATTTTCACACCATGTATATCAGGTCTAGCTACTAATAATCACTTTTTGAACAATGGTTATGACACATTGACACTATGAGGTCTCTGGTCTAGTTTCCCTTGCTGCAGGGTAGAGACATCCAGCATATGTAAACTCATGCAAATCTCTGTGGTATCAATAGAATTTCCAAATTTTACAAAAAAAAAGGATGATTTTGGATGACTTATAAGAAGAATATTTTTATATATTTTACTCATAAATAACCCAAAATTCAGTGCAGTAATAAATAGCAACTTCTCCAACTCAGACTTTTCTCTCTTTACATAAACTTCTCATTCTAAAGTTCTAAATCTATATCCTGAGTCCTGCTGTGTAGAAGGATAGAATTTATCAAAATCAAAAACTAAGATATTCTCATTAAAAAGGATGATTTGTTGGGGACTACTATTTTATTTTGGTTATCAAAAACTAAGATATTCTCCTTAAAAAGGATGATTTGTTGGGGACTACTATTTTATTTTGGCTCCTCTAATTATTCCCAAAATTTATCCCTCTTTTTTATTATTCTATTATATTCCTCTTGGTGGATCTCATAAAATCACCAGCAATACCCTAGTGCTTGGCCATAAAGCGGTGATCAACTGTTATTTTGGTACTCCCTCTTTTGGAGTTTTATCCATTTATCTTTTTTTAAAGGAGGTACAGGAGGGTTAGTTGGGAGCTACAAGGAGGGATGATGTTTTTGTCTATTTAGTTGAGGTAATTATTTTTAGAATCCTTACATTTTTCAACTTTTAGGGGAGAGTATATATGGTAAAGTTAGTGGAGCCACATATGAATGATTCAAACTCACAACAGGTAACAACGATGAATGTAAGGTGGAGCCACAAATTAGTGAACCAAACACCCAAGTGGGGAACCACGATAAATGTAAGGTGGAGAAACAAATTAGTGAATAGAACATCCAATTGGGGAACAACGAGTAACACAAAGTGTCACTTGACTTGGGAATTCATCTTTGTGGGGATTCATATTTTAGGGGAGGTTTGTTGATAGCTATATCTCATCGGCTCGCTGGAGGTGTCCAATAGCATAGTTAATCGCCAGTGTCCTTTACAATCCCTTACTGACTAAGTAGGTACTTTTGCTTGCTAATTTCCTTTAACAACCGGGTTTGAGAATCTGTTTTGGGGACATACAAGGACAGATCCATAACGATAGTGTGAGAATTCGGGAAAAAGGAACAACCTGGCCCTCTCACAAGAGACGACTAAACCATCTATGTTTAACTTAAATTCCCAACTTCTATATCTAATGCAGATCATATAAATGTAATCGTAATAAATATCCCAGGTATAAAACTCTTTACTACGAAACTAAGATACTGAGGGCCAGACTATGCTAACGTCCCACATATGCAATCTCTGAGAAAATAAACCCAATTTGCACCGGCTGAACCCACAATCAGAATGTACTTGTTATATAGGAGCTGGTAAAGTCAGATAACTATAGCAGCAAGATTTGGCCATGTTGAAACTTGACCTTTGCTTTACGGGAATTCGGCTGTAGTACAAAATATGTCAAATTTTCCATATGGCACAAATATGGTAGGGTCAACCTATTTTTAATGTCCTGCCTCCAAAAAACAGCCCGTAAAAATTCTAAAATTTACAAAAACCTATAAATATAAGCTACGTTGCAAAATTTTCAAGGAATGAATTACTTTTCCTGGTTTATTGCACGTTCCTACTGCTAAAATATGCAACAAAATCAACATTTTCCATAGTGAAGCCATACTAGATTGTTTGTTACGTATTTTTTCCGTACCTAATCATATTTGTATCTGAAACTTGCTATTTTAATTTAATTGGTAGGGAGAGAGATTCAAAAAGGGTGCGTTCAATTCTTCTCTTTTTAAACTTAAAAACCTACATCGACCTAGGAGGGCTATCAGAGTGAAGCAATATTAAATGTTTTAGCCAGGTTTCTCTTTCTAGGTCCTATACTTATCAATAGCTGCTGAAAAGAGACACTACTTGCTTTAGATTGCCATACACATGGTATTGCAGAAGAAGAAATAAGCCATCTTATCACATAGTTTGTAAAATATGTTTTGGCAGGGAGCTTTGCGGTGATCTCGAACGCAGGTCCTTTCTTGCTGGTCTAACAGGTTGGGTAGGAAATTTAGGGTCTTCCAAACATGACTAGCCATAAAAGATCCAAATGCAAAGGACGAGACAAAATGAATGTTCTATCATTTCCAATCACCCAATTATATATATATATATATATATATATAAACAAAATTCCCAAGTCACCTAATCTGTGGCAGAACAAGAATACCCAACAACTCCAATTTATACACATTTTGTTTCTCTTTTCTGTAATGCAAATAAACAACAAACAAACAAACATACCGCCGACTAAGTCTGGATTTGGTAACAGAGGAGGTCCCTGTGCTACATGGAGGACGACAAGGTGATCATCTTGTTTAATGAGATTGTACAAAGTCCAAGTGAAAGCATAGGCTGATGTCTCAGAATCATCCACAGCTACCAGCAATTTTCTATTATCAACCATCTTGAGTGTCAAATCTAAAAAGAATCTTCAGATCTATAAAGTCTTGTGCTGCGGTTTGGTATACTGATCAGCGCCTCCAATTGTGAATCAATCAGGCTATTTTCCAAAGCGATGGCAATACCGAGTGTTTAATCGCCAATCCAGCTGCACAGTGTGAGGACGAAAAATTTGTAGCAGGTGGCGGAGATCTTGAAAGACGCGTGGACTGTACGTTTTACAGCTGGACAAGTTTACCAGATTTTTCATATAGTAAATTTAAAGGGTATAAGTATAAAACAATGTGCATCAAATGAAAACGGCAACTCCACTTAGGAAACGGTGAGCGCCAGAGTAAAAGCGGACAAGTGTCAAAGCATTCAACTTTCCACCTCATTGAAAGTCGCGTTTGAATGAATGAATAACTTGACTGTACTCCGTTGCAAAGACCATAAATTATTGTTAACAGACAATCTTCAAGCTCTGGAAATGGAGAGGGTGCATCCCGGTAATAACTCTATGTCCGGGATGGCCATGTATTTTTATGAACAAGCAATCTTTAGGCTCTCAAATTGGAGATGGTGCATCCTGTTAAGTGGAGAAGGATCGGTTGCTTGTATATATTATGTGTATGGGATTTTAAAGCACGCAGAAAATCTGTTTACGTGGCTTCAAATTGGTTTATGAAATAATTTTAAATTTTAGTAAAATTTTAATAAAATTTTGGGAAATAAATTATAGTTGTTAAGTTTCCAAATTTGAAATGTTAAAAATATTGGTGCGGAATCCATTCATTTCTACTATAAAGATAATATTCAATCACTCAAATTTTCAATTTAAAAAATATATATAACAAAATTCCGGCCAATCAATCAAATTTTATAGTCATATATATAACAAAATTCCGGCCAATCAATCCAATTTTATAGTCAGTTGAAATTAAAACTTAGTTAGTTTATGGACTGTATTGACATTTTCAGATTTTGTAACCCCAAAAAATTATGGAATAAAGTTATTTTTATTTATTTTATTTAAAATAAAAATCAATTGGGTATTGTTTGGATCTAATTAGTTCGTTTATGACTGTATTGACATTTTCGGATTTGTAACCCAAAAAACCTTATGGACTAAAGTTAGTGTTTATTTTAAAAAAAAAAAAAAAATCAAATGGGTATTTTGGTCTTTATATTAAAATATTATTAAAAATTATAATACCAATTTAAATTATTTATTAAAAATTATAATA
Source organism: Pinus taeda (assembly GCA_000404065.3). Classification (NCBI taxonomy): domain Eukaryota; kingdom Viridiplantae; phylum Streptophyta; class Pinopsida; order Pinales; family Pinaceae; genus Pinus; species Pinus taeda. The sequence continues at coordinate 75,657 of APFE030043281.1, read as the reverse complement.
CAATTGAAAATAATTTAAAGAAATATTGGTTTATTTAAGTATATTATTTAGATAGAATTCTTTTTTAAATTTTGAAAGTAATAGTAAAATTATTTTTAATAGACTAGTTGATCTTTGATATGATGAAACTTTAATAAGGTACACATCATCATTCATTTATTATTAAACCAACGTGGATCTATCTTAACTCCAGATCTATCAAGCTTCGAGAGGGATCAAATCTCTCAACGTGCAAATCTCTTTTTTGAGCGCAAAACTTGAGGAAAAGTTTGCACCTCAAGAGATCGTTTGAGGAAAGGTTTGCACCTCGAGAGATTGTGATTAATAGATCTGGAGTTAAGACAGATCTAGGTTGGTTTCAATTATGTGTGGCCAAAGAAAATATGATTAATTTTATCAAAAATATGTAAAATAATTTGATATTAATATAATCATTTTAAATCCTGGATCCGGGTGGCAGATACGTTCGCACGGCTCTCCATGCAAACAGTTAATACCCAGTACTACCAGCTGCAGGGCAGCGTGGCCTCCCAGGACGTTAACTCATGCGAGAGCAGGTTGGCAATTAAGGTAAGATCGGGAAGGGGATTGGCATTTATGCACTGCATCGTTCGATGCAACATTCTCTTGGTTATAACCATGGCGATCCACGGCTTTCTGACCTTGTTCTGTGCTCTGAGGTGCGGCAATCCGGTAAGGTTGACAGATGTAGAGGATGATGACGTAATTCCGGGGCATCGCCTCAAGCTCACAGACATTTCTCTCAAGGGTAATCCTTTCCCCGTTCTGAATTTCTGCACTTTGTTTATGTTGGTTATCTTCGCAGTTGTCCTGGTAGTTAGCTCGGAGCTGTTGGTCGACACCTTGGTACTGTTAGTTGATAGCCTGGTTAAGCATACCTCTGGCCTTAATTGTCCTTGTTCTGTTAGTCATACTGCATATAATCCTTCAAAAAACTATCTCTTTTCTAGCATCATGGTTCGCTCGGGTAAAAGGCAACGTTCTGGGGGACGCCGCGACACCCGTTTGCATCCTCCCGCAGGTTTTGCCCTGGAAACTGCGGCGGAACCGCTCAGTCCCTCACCCGCTCAAGAAGTTGGGCTGTTTGCTAGCTCTGGTAGGAAACCCCGACCCAATAGTGCTTTTCAAACAACGCACTTTAAGTTCCAGAGTAACCTGCACAGACCCCTGGTAACTGCTCACATCACCCTCATTCTCTCGGGGGAGGAAAATCTTGTCACCCCCTTGACTTGCATCGCCCCTGAGCCCTCTCCTAGCAATGACAATTCCTCGGACAGCGACAACAAGGATAATTGGGTCAAAGAAAAGGATGAACAGGAGGCTCTTCTCAAAAATCTCCCTCCTCTGGACGACACAGTGCCTATGGCTGAGGATAAAATTCATTGTGACGCGGAACAGGCCATCACCATTCCTGACAGCGACTTGAGTGGCAATGAAGGTCTTAAGGATGGCGACACTGCCCGGGACGAGAAGAAAAATAATGACCCGGCACAAGAGAACTAGCAACTCCTGGGACAGTCTCTCTTGTTTTGGTTCAGATCTCATAATTATGGTTGACTCTTTTATGTATTTGTCTTACTGGTTTATAGCTCCCAGATGGGATTTGGATAACTCTGCGTTAACTGAGCAGCATGGTTTTTTGTATTTTTGGACAAACTCAGACTCTCTTCTTGCCGATGTATGTTTCTCTCTATGTATGCTTTCTAGTATCATGGACTCTGTAATTGCTTGCCCCAAATTATGTCTGTAATGGGGCAGCGTTGTTTTGTCGAGTGCAGAAACGCCTCGCTCATATGTAAAAATATTGTGTTTCAGTTAATAGAAATTAGTATTTGCAGAGAAAAAAAAATATATAATCATTTTAAATATGCTAAATATGTCTCATATTAATCTGGTCATTTTAATTTTAAATTTTCTTAGTCGCCTCAATTAGTTGAGTGACAAAATATTGTTAATAACTTTAATTATGAAAATTGATAAAATAAAAATTTTGAATGTAAAGTGACAATGTAATAGTGTTGAATGATAGAAAATGTGAATAATAAGAATATAGTAAATTACAAATAGTCTTCATTGTGATTAATCTCAAACTATTCATTTTAATTTTAAATTTGCTTAATTACCTCATGTAGTTGAGTATTGTTAATAACTTTAATTATGAAAAATGATAAAATAAAAATTTTGATTGTAAAGTGACAACGTAATAATGTTGAATGATAGAAAATGTGAATAATAAGAATATCGTAAATTCTATTGTCACCCTTGTTACTTTTGTCGTGTTTTCATATCCATTATATGAAAGAACAAGTTATAATAAACATCATACCTTGTCTCTTTTTCTCTCCAATATTAATAGGTTGAATTACTATAACACAAAAATCAATGTACATTGTCAATAATTTTTTATGCTTTCACTAAAATCAATGCACAATATTAATCCAATCACTTTAAAATTAATGCACCATCATACATCCAATTGCATCAAATCAGAAATGAACCTCTACACTGAAATCAATGCATCTAATGCAAGAAATCAAATAAGGTTAGAAAACAACATTTACACTGAAATCAATGCATCTAATGCAAGAAATCAAATAAGATTAGAAAACAACATTTACACTGAAATCAATGCATCTAATGCAAGCAATCAAATATGATTAGAAATCAACATTTACACTCAAATAAATGATCTAGTGTAAGTAAGCAAATATGTTTATAAACCAACATCTACACTGAAATCAATGCATCTAGTGCAAGTAAGAAAATAGGATTATAAATCAACATCTATACTGAGATCAATGCATCTAGTGCAAACAGTCAAATAGGATTAGAAATCACCATCTACATTGAAGTCAATGCATTTGGTGCAAGCAATAAAATAGGATTAGTCACCATTTACGTTGAAATCAACATCTACATTGAAATCAATGCATCTAGTGCAAGAAATCAAATAGGATTAGTCACCATCTACACTGAAATCAATGCATTTAATGAAAGCAAGCAAATAGAATTAGAAATCATCTACATTGAAATCAATGTAGCTAGTGCAAGCAATCAAATATTATTAGAAATCAACATCTACACTAAAATCAATGCATCTAGTGCAAGCAATGAAATAGGATTAGAAATCACCATCTAAATTGAAATCAATGCATCTAGTGCAATAAATCTTCTTCCTTCTCTCCCCCCTCTATCTATATCTATATCTTCCTCCATCTCTCCTTCTTTGTCTCTCTATCTCAACTCCCCAAACACACCCTCTCTCTCACTCCATATCTATCAATCTCTTTGTCCCACCTTCTCTCTCCCCATCTCTCTCTTCTTCCTTCTCTTCACTTTCCATCTATATCTCTATCTCCCTTTGTCTCTCTATATCACCCCCAAAACATACAATATATTTCTCCAATATATCTATCTATCCCTCCCTCTTCTTCTCCCTCTCTCTCTCTTCCCCTTCTATCCCTCTCCCCTTCTTCTATCTCTCTTCCCTCTTGTTGTCCTCTCTCCCTATCTATTCATCTTCCTTATCATTCCCTCTCTCTATGCACCTTCATCTCTCTAATTCTTTTCTTCTTACCTCCCTCTCTCCCCCTCCAACTTCGTCTCTCTCTACCTCCCTCTCTCTCTCTCTCTCTCCAACTCTGTTACTATATCCTTCCCTCTCTCCTCTCTCCTTCTCTCCCCCATTCTCTCCATCTCTCCTTCTTTGTCTCTTTATCTCACCCCCAAACATACACACTCTATCTCCATCTCACCCTTGTCACTCCCTCTCTCTCTCGACTTCTCACTCTCTATGTATTTCTTCTTCCCTCTCTCTCCTCCTCCTCTCTCTCAAGTCCGCTCTCTCATACTTCCTTTCTCTCCCTTTATCTCCTACCTCCCTCTCTCTTCCCCCATCTCTCTCTCTCTACCCTCCAATCCTCTCTCTTCCCCCCTCACTCTCCTCTCTCTCTCATTCTTA
>APFE030043281.1:39227-68610 GCA_000404065.3 Pinus taeda | reverse complement strand
TTATATTATAATATATATAAACTCTAGATATATATGGGAGGGAAGAACAAAGACATAAAGTGATAGCGGAGTAGAGACAAGGGGTATGACAAGGAGAGATGGAGATAAACTGAAGGAGAGGGGAGAGGAGGAAAGAGAGAGAGAGAGAGAGAAGAGTGAGAGAGGTAGAGAAGGGTAAGAGAGGGAGAGGAGTGAGAGAGGTAGAGAACGCACAGATGGAGGGGGGAGAGAGAAGGAGAGAGGAAGGGAGATAGTGAGAGGATTGGAGGGCAAAGAGATAGAGAGAGAGAGAGAGAGAGAGATGGGGGAAGAGAGAAAGGGAGAGAGCGGAAGGATGAGAGGGAGGACTTGCAAGAGAGGAGGAGAGAAGGAGGGATAGCGAGATGGAGTTGGAGGAGGAGAGAGGGAGGGACAATGGAGAGATAGAGAGAGAGAGAGAGAGAGAGAGAGAGAGAGAGAGAGAGTATGTTTAGGGGTGACATAAAGAGACAAAGAAGGAGAGATAGAGATAAGGGGGGAGAGAAGGAGAGAGAAAGAGAAAGGGATGGATATAGTAACATAGTTGGAGAGAGAAAGAAGGGGGGAGAGAGAGGCGAAGAGAGAGGATTAGAGGAGAGAGAGAGAGAGAGAGATGGGGGAAGAGAGAGGATTGGAGGGCAGAGAGAGAAAGAGGGAGATATTGGGGAAGAGAGAGGGAGATATTGGGGAAGAGAGAGGGATAGAAATTACAAGAGAGCAGAGTTGAGAGAGAGGAGGAGATAAGGATGGAAGAAGAAATACATAAAGAGTGAGAAGTGGAGAGAGAGAGGGAGTGACAAGGGAGAGATGGAGAGAGAGTCTATATCTTTGGTAGTGAGATAAAGACACAAATTAGGAGAGATGGAGAGAATGGGGGAGAGAAGGAGAGAGGAAAGAGGGAGGGATATAGTAACACAGTTGGAGGGTGAAGAGAGAGAGAGAGGGAGGTAGGAGAGAAAGGGAGAAAGAGAGAGGATGTGAGAGAGTGGAGAGAGGGAGGGAAAGAGAGATGGAGTTGGAGGGGGAGAGAGAGGGAGGTAAGAATAAATAAATAGAGAGAGAAAGGTGGAGAGAGAGGAGTGATAAGGAAGATGGAGAGAGAGGAAGAGAGGACAACAGGAGGGAAGAGAGATAGAAGTGGGGGAGAGGGAAAGAAGGGGAAGAGAGAGAGAGATAGAGTGAGTGGAGGAGGGAGGTAGGGATAGATAGATTGGAGAAAGAGAATGCATGTTTTGGGGGTGATATAGAGAGAGAAAGGGAGATAGAGATATAGATGGAAAGCGAAGAGAGAGAAGAAGAGAGAGATGGAGAGAGGGAGGGGTGGATAGATATATTGATAGATATGGAGGGAGAGAGCGTGTGTATTTAGGAGGTTGAGATAGAGAGACAAAGAAGGAGAGATGCAGGGAGATATAGATATAGATGGAGAGGGAAGAGAGGAAAGAAGATTTCTTGCACTAGATGCATTGATTTAAGTGTAGATGGTGATTTCTAATCTTATTTGATTTCTTGCACTAGATGCATTGATTTTAGAGTAGATGTTGATTTTTAATGATATTGATTGCATGCACTAGATGCATTGATTTCAATGTAGATGATTTCTAATCCCATTTTATTGGTTGCACTAAATGCATTTATGTAAGTGTAAATGGTGATTTCTAATCCTATTTGATTTCTTACATTAAATGCATTGATTTCAATGTAGATGTTGATTTATAACAATATTTCATTGTTTGCACCAGATGCATTGATTTTAATGTAGATTATTTCTAATCCTATTTGATTTCTTGCACTAAACGCATTGATTTTAGTTGAGATGGTGATTTCTAATCCTATTTGATTGCTTGCACTAGATGCATTGATTTCAATCTAGATGTTGGTTTATAATCATATTTGCTTATTTGCACTAGATGCATTGATTTTTAGTGTATATGTTGGTTTATAATCCTATTTGCTTACTTGCACTAGATGCATTTCTTTGTGTGTAAATGTTGATTTCTAATCCTATTTTATTGCTTGCATTAGATGCATTGATTTCAGTGTCAATGTTGTTTTCTAATCTTATTTGATTGCTTGCATTAGATACATTGATTTCAATGTAGATGTTGATTTCTGATTTGATGTAATTGGATGTATGATGGTACGTTAATTTTAAAGTGATTGGATTAACATTGTGCGTTGATTTCAGCGTAAGAATTTTTTTTTATTGACAATGTACATTGATTTTTGTGTTATAGTAATTAAACCTATTAATATTGGAGAGAAAGAGAGACAATGTATGACATTTACTACAATAGCTTGAGCTAAAGATTTAAATGGTTTACAATTTAACATGTCCTTTTTATATAATCGATATGAAAATATAACAATCGATATGAAAAGATGACAAAAGTAATAAGGGTGACAATAAGAATAGTAGAAGAAAATAGTTTGAGATTAATCACAATGAAGACTATTTGTAATTGACTATATTCTTATTATTCACATTTTCTATCATTGAACACTATTATATTGTCACTTTAGATTCAAAAATTTTATTTCATCATTTTTCATCATTAAAGTTATTAAAAATATTTATCATCTCCACAAACTGAGGTAATTAAAAAAATTTAAAACCAATCTAGATCCATATCTATCAAGTGTCGAGAGGGATCAAATCTTTCGAGGTGAAAACCTATCATTAAAGTTATTAACAATATTTATCATCTCAACAAACTAAGGTTGCTAAACAATTTTAAAACTAGCCTAGATCCATCTTAACTGTGGATCTGCTAAGAGGGATAAAATCTCTCGAGGTGAAAACCTCTTTTTTGGGTGCAAAACTTGAGGAAATGTTTGCATATTGAAAGATTTGACAATTTTAAAACTAGCTTAGATCCACAGTTATTAAAGTTATTAACAATATTTATCATCTCAACAAAATGAGGTAGCCAAACAATTTTAAAACTAGCCTAGATCCATCTTAACTGTGGATCTCTCGAGAGGGATCAAATCTCTTGAGGTGAAAACCTCTTTTTTGAGTGCAAAACTTGAGGAAATGTTTGCATCTAGAGAGATTTGACAATTTTAAAACTAGCCTAGATCCATTTTAACTGTGGATCTGCCAAGAGGGATCAAATCTCTCGAGGTGGAAACCTCTTTTTTTAGTGCAAAATTTGAGGAAATGTTTGCATCTGGAGATATTTGACCCCTCCATGGGCTTGATAGATCCATAGTTAAGACGGATCTTTATATGAGATCTACCCCCATATTGAGTTGTTTACATTTACATTTACGTTTACATTTGGGTTTATGTTTACATGTTTATGTTTTTATGTGAGGTCTACCCCCATGTTGAGTGGTTTACATTTACATGTTTACGTTTTTATGTGAGATCTACCCCATATTGGGTTGTTTACATTTACATGTTTAGGTTTTTATGTGAGATCTACCCCCATACTCAACTTTCGGCACAATCATTTTTTATAATGTGTTTTCTTAATAATATAATAGCATAATCATTATATTTATGACAAGTTGATAACCAATTTTTTTTTTTTTTTTAAACAAACCATATAAATAAATAAGTAAGTTTATATTGAAAGATACAACAAATAATATTTATCTCATTTTTGACAAGTGAGTTTGTATAAATCTTGCCACTTCCTTGCACATTTATACATGCCCCTGCTCTTATCGCATTTAAAAGGTTACAGAAAAGGATTGAAGAATTGACATTCTTATCTCTATGACCATGTGATTCATTGAAGTTTTGGAGTCTTGAAATTTTGACTAATGAACTATTCAAAACTAACATTTTTATTGTCGATTACTCATGCCCCACACCCTTATGCAAAAGATATTTGATCACAAGTGTTTGTGTTGTTATATGTTCCTCCAAAGCTTGGAGTTTTTGACAATATGTGAGTTTTTTTTTCTACTATGGGGCAATGGGTTCAAGTTCTTGATTCTTCAAGCCTAAGTCTTGGGTTCAAGTTCTTTATTCTTCAAGCCTAAGTCTGAGATGAAGCTTGGATTTACCTGCATCATGTTCCACACCCATCTTATGTAGAAGATATTAGCCATGATTTTCTATGTTTCCATATGGTCCTTCAAAAGGTGATGCTCATTGAGGACTTCTCAATTTTCCTTTTGCAAGGCAACGGGTTCAGGATTTTTGTTATTGCAGGCTTTAGACAAAGCTTAAACTTGTTTTTAATGTCTAGCATGCTATTGGTTAGCTCAAGTATCATAACCAACAATGCCACCAAGTCTTTTAAAAGTATTATGAGTAATGTAGCGTTCAAATTGTTTCTTCTAGTGCAAGTTTCATGATCATACTTGGGGAAAGAACCAAGATGGCACCCAAGTTTTTTAAAAGTATTATGAGTACCATGTAGCATTCAAAATGTTTCTTCTAGTGCAAGTGTCATGATCATACTTGGGGAAAGAACCAAGATGACACCCCTTCAACTGATATTTTCTTCTTCAAGCCTCAAAAAAATATTGAACTTACTTTTTAACCTCTAGTATACTACTGTTTAGCTCATCCATCATTCATACATTTCCATCAAATCTTTCACAGACCACTCAGAACATAGTAATGGTATTTCTATAATGAACTACATCTATGAATGATAATTAATGATATTAATCTAACCATTTTTATTATATGACCCTTTTCAACATCTTGCACACCACTAAATCAGAACTATGGATTACAATTTCATAATATTTACTTGCAAATGGTGTACGTATAACTTCTCTTGTTTCAATGACAAAGCATGTAGATGAGGATGCTCAACAAGAATAAAGACATGTCCCAATTGAACCAATCTAGTCCACTAGATAAAGAAACATTGTAATGATATTTGTATTAATATTTACTTGTAGATGGTGTCACTATAATTTTTCTTGTTTTAAGGGAAAATCATGTAGATGAGGATGCTTGATGAGAAGAGAGACACATCATAGCTAAAACAACGATTTTGACTAATCTATTAGGTAAAGAACATTGTAATGATATTTGTAGTAATGAACTACATCTATGAATAATGATGAATGGCATTAATCTAACCCTTTTTACTATTGTAATAGATGCTCCTTTGCATCATCTTGCATACCATGTAGAGTCCAGGAATACACATCAAACATTTAAGGACCCAACAACTAAGTGGGATCAAGGCATCGATGAGCCAATCATAAAATATATACAAAAAAAAATCGAAAAGGAAGTAATTGTATATATTATGAGACAAATGTATAATGCCAACGTATTTTAATGAAAAATGTTTTTTACTATAATCTTATGTGTTTTATATGTATAAAGACACATATTCAGAGATACACGTGCTTTATTTGAGTTACCTTAAATTTTTGTTTTGCTACACTCTATGCATATTTTCAATTAGTTTTCGGTAGCTAGATTAGGTGTGGGGAATTGACAATGATGTGAGGGGGGAAGGGGCTAGATGAGCTTCCACCTCCACATGGTTGGTCCTATTTAGTAGAGTAAATTATTCTTGAAACAAAAAGAAACTCATTCAAGTATTGCACGTTAGTCTTTCTAGACTTTTGTGCATGATGATATATTTGTTTACTATTTAATCATTATTTAGACATATAAGATTTTATTCTCTAATGGTTTTGTAGGTATTGGCAATGGAAATAGAGGTGGTGTGTAGATGGAGGAGTGGTGTCTACAGAGAAGACGGAGACGAGACATAAGTTCTTATTACATGAAAAAAGGAAAATAATACCATCCCATCCATAGTGGGTTCCCCTTTTATTTTATATCATTCATGATTCCACAAGAGTTGGCAATTATGCATGTTGAATAGGTAAGTATCGTTCATTTATAATTTTGTTTATTTATTATTTAGATTATTATATGGTTCATTCACATTATCATGATCAACTTGATGATTTTCTCAATGTAGTGAGTATTTTCCATAGAATCATTCCCAACTTTATGATTCAAGGTGGTGATTTCACACTTGGAGATCGCAGAGTTGGAGAGTCTATATATGGAACTAAATTTCCTGATGAGAACTCCAAACTCAAGCACATAGTACCAAATATGCTAATTTACATTTTCCTTTTTCTGTGACATCTATCTATGACTAGATGAGTGCATAGTTATTGGGTAATTTTTCCCATAAATTTCATGGTGACATTTGGAAAAGGCTTAGGATTATTTCAATATGTCATTTTACATGTTAAACAACTTTGGTCACAACCTTTGGCAAAGCCTACATTAACAAATTTAATGATGAACATTGTCAAACTTCTTTCTACCTAGAAAAACTTGTATTTAATTCCATTATAGTTGAATTCAAACATGAACATGAACCAATTGACTTAATGAACAACATAGATCCCCCTTATTAGCTTCCTTCATCCCCTTACAACATTCCTCTTCGAATTGCATGGATAGATCCATTTTTCATCCACACAATTGTTTCTACATGCACTTATTCCCCTTGTTTAATTAATTAATAAATGGATTCCTTTGGTGGCTTGGCATTTTCACACATTGTTAATAAATGAAAAGTGATTGGACCAACCTGATATAAATGTTGAAGGAGTTGATATAAGCGCTCAAGGAGTTGGAAAATTGTCTCTTTAAAATGCATCTTCATAGGTCAGGTCGATTCATGGATTGGGGATGGGAATAGTGGAAAGTTCCCTTTTTCTTCAATTTCTTTATACAACTCCCTCGTTGGTTCTTGTGTGGCACCATAGTTATTCATGGCTCTGTTACAGTCCCTATAACACCCCTAGGTGTTAAATTTTTGTACATCTGACAGATAATTGTTGTAACATCAGTTGCAATTGTTGTAACACATTCCAAACACTACTATAACACCCTCCAATGTGGCACAATTGCTACAACATGCCCATCAAATGTTGTAATACATGTGTCATAACTATTTGTAACACCTGTGTCATAGATCCTACATAATGTGTTATTGCAAGACCTTTTGTTGCACCATCTATTGTTGTAATATTTGTCTTGACTATTGTAACATGTCCCCCTAGTGTTGTGACACGAGATGAAGATGCTCTATTAGGTGTTAGATGAGGATGCTTAATGAGAAGAGTGACATGTCGGAGCTGAAACAATGATTTCAACTATTCCATAAAGAAAAGAACATTGTATTGAAACATAGGTTTTTATTACATGAAGAAAGGTGAATAATACCATCCCATCCATGGCGAGTTCCCCTTATGTTTTATATCATCGACTATTCCACAAAAGTTGACAATTGTCAACGTTGAGTAGCTATGTATCGTTCATTCATCATTTTATTTATTTATTTAGATTCTTATGCTCTTTATTCATAATATCATCAACAACATGATTGGTTTGCTTATTATAGTGAGTCACTACTGCTTTGTAGTCTATGAAAGTTGGTGGATGAATAGACCTTGGTCAAAGAAAATAGAAAGGAATGATGGATTCACATTTAAATTGTCTAGGTGAGAAGGGCATTAGAAAAAGTGGAAAGGCACTCCATTGCAAGGGACATGTTATCCATAGAACCATTCCTAGCTTCATGATTCAAGGTGGTGATTTCACTCTTGGAGATGGCAGAGTTGTAGAGTCAATCTATGGTACTAAATTTGTTGATGAGAACTTGAAACTCAAGCACACAAAACTAGGTATGATAATTTACATTTTCTTTTTATTATGACATCTATTTTTTACTAGATGAGTGCACAATTATTACGTAATTTGTCCTACAACTTCCATGGTGAATTTTGGAAAAGGTTCAATGATTTTTCCTAGGATTCTTGTGAGATGTCATTTTAAATGTTTAACACCTTTAGACACAACCACTGGGAAAATTCTACATTATCAAATTTAATGACAAACATTATCGAACTTCTTTGTGCCTAAACAAAAAATTTGAACCATAATAATGAGTATTTTGTATTATAAATCTGCGCTAGAAGATGCAATAGATACATTCATTAGTCCACTAATTTAGAGTTCAACATCTATAAAACAAAAATGTTGTGCTCTACAATCTAGGATTGCACCCAAAGCCTATGTAATTTAGTTTAAATGTATACACGCTCCAAAATGAACCTAGCAAAAGACAAAAAATTATTTCCATTTACTAAACTAATTTGGAGAATCATCATCCTCGAGAACTTCCTCCATTTCTTCATCCATAAATACATTAAGATCAGGGATCGATTATGTTGCATCACTCACCAAATGTCCCAATGAGGCTGAGCCATGCTACTGCGCCAAATCCTGATGCAGGGTCTCCGCTTAATGTTAAACACTTTCTAGCTCATCCTTGATCCTTTAAATATGTGCCTGGTGGCTAAAGGATATCTTCATTATGGACGTTATTGAAAAGACCAATGGTTGAATTGAAGTTGCAAGTGCAAAATATCATTCTTGATTTCCTCAAGGTCCTCCATCCTAGCTTCACCATTGCACTACAAAGCACTTCCCTCGCAGCAAGTGGGGACTAACTAAAGGTTCTTTCCTTACACTGGAGAAGTCCAAATAGCCGCTTGAAGTCACATAGAAAGATTTAACCCAAAGATATCCCAGATGCTAGATGAATAGTGAAATTCACTGGAAGAGAAGTAAAGGCTCTAGCCTAACACCAAAGGAGTCCAAATAGGCACTTAAAATTAAATAGATGGCAGAACCCAAAAGAAAACCCACATGCAATATTATCCAAGAATATAAACCACACTTAGGAGAAATTTTCACAAGTCTCTCATGCCTCAACACATATAAAGGTCACAACCAGAAATATCACTCCTTTAACAACACAAATCCACCACTAACATTAATTACCTATAATACCATGTAAAATACATTCCTGTGAGGTACAAAACCTCCCACATACCAAAATTGCAAGCCAAACAACTACCCAACTCCCAAAGTTCACATAAAAATTAATAATGGTGAAAGGAGGATGGAAGAACAACATCCCCACAAGTGAATTCTTTTGCATACCTCCTTTCCCTCTATCATTTCCTTTAACAAACTCACATCATCCCATTCCAATATTACTTTAGCATGTCCTCTCTACGATTGAGAATACAACCCCAAGTGAGTGAATAGGAAGGATCATCATGCGAGCCACATCTACATGACAGAATCAGTATCAAAAAACATAATGAACCTCCCCTGTGCTTGCATCAATAATTCAGTCAACAATGGAATTAACATCCCATCATTTCATCTTATAATCATGCCACGATCCATCCGATCCTCATGCCAAAGGCCACATGTACCTACCACTTGTGTGTGTCATGTTGGGAGTCCATTGACTCATAAATTATGGAATATGGGAATAAGACCCCCTTCCATTAACACAAAGATAGGCATGTTCCACCTAGTTCTTTCATTCACTAGGGAATTAACCACTTGGTTATTCTATCTCGACATGATAAACATTAAATCATGATAATTGATCTAATAAAAATAAGTTTCTCTAAAGAAGTATGTTTAGTCTTACATCTACGATGAAAGAAAAAAATAAAAAATAAAAAAATAAAAAATAAAATTAATAATAACACATAAAAATAAAAAAATAAAAATAAAAATAAAAAAGAAAATAAAATAAAAATAATTTTTTAAAGAATATGTGTAGTCTTACTTCTACGATGACAAAATATATATATATATATATTAATATATATAATATAATAATAAAAAATAAATAAATAAATAAAATAAAAATAAAAATAAATAAATAAATTATGTTTATGTGACAAAGACTTACATTTGTGTGGGAAAGGCATTTATGGTTTGGCTTGACAAACTTTCAACATCATCTTTTGTTTGAACAAAAGGTGGGCATTGTGGGAACATGAAGTGTCTCAATTGAGGAAATTTCAATGTATTTTGAGATCTTGATTTTATTTCAAACAATAGTTGTGACATGGGTGTTATGGTTAAACTTGGTATATTCCACTAAAAAGTTGATTCCCTTCCTCTCAAAGTGTAGGTTTGTATGCTTGCATTTATGGGTTTTTTAGGGCTCGACACACAAAAAGGTTCTCATTGCATTTTTCATATATCTAATTCTAGTCATTATTAAATCATGGTTTACTCAAGTATAAAATTTCAATTGCCTTGAATATCTATTATGCATTTAACCAGCCAAGAGTTATTATTGGAAACCACCATATTTTGATCATTTGGATGGAGTGCTTGAAGCTATTTGCAAATCTTTCATGGTTGCACTGTGATATTTAGTCAATCATTATTCTATTGATTTTGTTGACACCTAATCCTTTCGAATTAGGAAAACATTTTGTAAATACGAAATAGGAATATGAAAATACTTTGAAATATGAATCCCAAGGGTCTCTCCTATGTGTATATATTAGTGTTAAAAACTATTATTATTATTCTTAATATAAAATAATTGATTTAGGATTTACCATACATCCTATCCTAACATGGTATTATAACATACTAGTCCCCCATTTTTGCCCCATTTAGTAACTCCTTTTCCTCAATTCTACCACTCTTGAATGTTCCCTAACATCCCTGTCCAATTTGACATCTGCATAGCGTTGTAGACCAATGATCCTTAAAGAAGCACCAGTCTTCCATATGCGCAACGCTCATACCCTTAACTCCTTAACGCTACAACCAAGCCTGCATACCCATCATCTCTGTGCTAAACTCCAACGAAGTTGTTTGCTATAAGAAATAATAATGAGCCTTTTCTTCTTCCCTCTCATTCTTCTTCCGCTCATTACTAATGTTTAAAATGTTACCTCCTTCCACCTAAATCCTGATTGCATTAGATTTAAGACTAGACACGTCGATTGCAAAGACGTAAGAGATAGGGTACTCTTTAACATCCACGAGATTCGAAGTCATAGCCTCTATTGTCTTGCACATAAGAATGAGTTGAGGCATGGAGGATTGTTGACATTCCAGTTGAAGTGCAAGGAGACAGATCTTGTACGCAACTTCCACTATGTTCATTGTGTCGTCCTTCTAAGACTACGCATGGCATTTGACTACGTAAAAATACTAGGCGAAAATACTATGTGTTGTCCTCCTAAGACTACCCATGGCATTTGACTATGTAAGAATACTACGTGAAAATACTATGTGAAGTGGAAATGTATCATGGGAGTTGAAATGGTTAAGTTGGTCACATAGAAAATATTCATGAAATGAGTGAAAGGGAGTACCATTGGTTTGAGTAACCTAATAGCAAGTTCGAGGTGTGGACCCCTGTACAAGTCCTAAGGTGCAAGTTTAAAAAATTTCAGGATTGAGAGCTCTACTTTAATACTACATTTGACACAGTCGATTCCACAGGTGAAAAAACTCTGTAATTGTGTGAAGTGACATTTTTTTAGTGCTATGGAGTGATGAGATTATCATATAATAATTTACCGTCAAATATAGTTTGGATGCAATCATGTATATAATTTACCATCAAATATAGTTTGGATGCAGTTATGTATATATATAGAGAGCCCGCCTTTTCTCTTGTGTTGTAGTTATATGTGCCAATATCATATTTATAAGTGGTTTGAAATGAGAGTGCATATCTAGATTATGATATTAAGAACATCCAGAGCATGAGTATCTACATTATTATACTCTTCTAGGACTAAAATAAATTATGGTTTAATTTGGCATTTTGTCTTAATTTCTTGAGTGAAAGCCTTTGTTGAAGTTCCATTCACTCATCTTTATTATGGGTGTGGTGCTCATTTGCAAAGAGAACTACCATGAATGGTCCATAAGAATAAGGCACATCCTCTTTTTAAATGACCTGTGGAAAGGTGTATGTGAAGGAGAAGATGAAAATTTCCCTGCAAAGCTCACATTAGACAAAGACTTTCCATATGGGAGAATAAGAACAATAAGGCCTATGCCATGATTGTTGCATCTATAAATGAATAGGTGAGTGGGTACATAACTCCAATTACCAAATATTTTGATGCTTTAATGAAGTTGAAAGATTTATATGACTCACACTTAG
Organism: Pinus taeda; assembly: GCA_000404065.3. Classification (NCBI taxonomy): domain Eukaryota; kingdom Viridiplantae; phylum Streptophyta; class Pinopsida; order Pinales; family Pinaceae; genus Pinus; species Pinus taeda. Next base: position 56,617 of record APFE030043281.1, on the reverse strand, counting down.
AGCTCGAGGTAGTCCAGTTGATGATCAAACTCTTCAACATGGAGTTGAAGGATGATGATCCCCTTACCCTAGCCTTTGAAATTAGAGCTATCATGCATGATGTAGAAGCCATTGGAGTTAAAAGGGAAATTCCTCTCACAACTTTCGTCAAGGCTCTCTATCCCACATATTCTCATGATCTCGAATCCTTATAGTCTAGTGCTCAACTTGAGAATATTACATTTGACACTCTTGTGGAGAAGATTATAGAAAGGGATAAAACCTTTGGGAAGAGGAAGATAGCTGCTCAATTACCTTATGAATTCATGTGCCTTACACAGAAAGAGAAGAATCAAACACAAGAATCTTCTAGAGGAAAAGGTAGCAGAAGAGGATGTGAAAATAAGAATAACAGAGGTAGGGGGTAAACATTATCAAGGAGGAAGACCTGATCTCCATTATATTCACTACAATAGAAATGGTTATGATGCATCCACATTCAAACTCTCTTGGAATAGAATCCATCAAGAAAGAAATGAAGAGAAAGGTAAAACACCAGATCCAGGGAAAAGTAATGCAATTGAATCTGTTCATTATATTGTGGCACATTACAATATTGGAGTAACCGAAGACTTGTTTAATACTTCATTTTCTTCATGGAAAGATGCATGGTTACTTGATATAGGTGAAACCTACCACATGAAATTTCGAAAAGAGTTTTTTGAAAAGTTTAGTGATAAAGTAGATGGAGATGTATACTTTGAAAAAAATTCAAGACTCAAGCCATCTGGACTTGGCACCATCAAGCTCAAACTACCTGGACACCCTAAATTTCTTCTGCATAACGTTCTCTACCCCCCAAAGCTATGGAGAAACTTGTTGTCCCTGGTTCACATTCGCCAACAAGGACACTCCATTCACATGTTTGATGGAAAATTTGAAGTGAGAAAAACATCAGACAACATACTTGTCATGACATGAATAAAAGAAGAAAGATCTTGAAGTTGTAAGGAATGTCTACTCATGCATAGAAATATGCATACAATTCTCAGTGTAATGAAGGTACATTTCCATCCTGTCTCTTATGGCATGCAAGATTTGGATGTCTAAATTATGACAGTCTTCATTTATTGAAGAGAACTAGTGTTATTGGTATGTTAACCATTCCTAGGAAATTGAAACATTGTGATGCTTGTATCTTAGGAAAACATAGAAAACAACCATTTCATAATTATGTTTCCAGAGCACATATAATGTTTGAATTGATTCATTCTGACTTGTGTGGCCCTATGCTTGTTCCTTATTCAAAAGGAAATAAAATATATGATGACTTTTATTGATGACTACATGATAATGTGTTGGGTATATTTGTTGAAGAATAAATCTGAAGCTTTTGAAAATTTCAAAAACTTTCATGCATGGATTGAAAATGATACACAATATCATATTGGATTTATTTGTACTGATAGTGGAAAAGGATATACTTCAAATGAGTTTGAAAACTTTCTTTGCCAACATGGGATTCAACATCAGACAACCGTGCCTTATAATCCTCAACATAATGGTGTAGCTGAAAGAATGAACAAGAAAATCTTAAATATGGTTTGTTCATTGATGTTTTCAAAAATGTAAAGTTGATATTATGGAATGATGCAGTTCTATGTCCACCTCATGTTCTCTGAAACAAGACTCATTATGAAATGTGGTATGGCCACATTCCTTCAGTGATTCATCTTAGGTTTTTTGGTTCCACCTATTATGCCTTGATTCCTAAGGAACAAAGAAAAACTTGTTGTAAGGAGTCAAAAGTGTATCTTCTTGGGGTACTCAGATACCTCCAAACCATCTCATTTGTACAATGAAGTAAATAAGAAGTTTATACTATCTAGAGATGTCATTTTTATTGAATCTTCTATGATTGAAAATGATGTTGAGCAACAACTTGATCATTTGGACAGATTTAGTCATGCAAAAAAATTTCAAGAATTTGATAATGAGATTCCACATCTTGAAGGGGGGATCCTTATCCTAGATTAATCTATGGAATCTCCTTATGAAGCACTCTCTCCCCCTCATGAAGTTCCAACCACTTCTTTAGATCAAGAAGACATTTTAAGTGATGTGATTGAGAGGATTAGAAGGCTAAATATTGATTCAACCCTAACTCAGTCAACATAACAACTTGGACCATCTCAGAAAGGTACTCTATAATGGCTCACTAAGACACTTGAAAGTGTTCATCTTAATGAGGTTAGAAAGGAATGAACGAGAAGTTCCACTAGACAAAATGGAGGTGATGTAGGTGATTCTAATTCCGCTATTGACATGGGTGTTTCTTATGATTTTGAATTAAATTTGTCTACCAATTTTGAACCAACTTCTTTTAAAGAAGTTTCTTCTAATGATGAATGGAAAGAAGCAATGCAGAAAGAGTATTATGCTCTCATAAAAAATGGGACGTGGAAGTTGGTGGACCCTCCATTTGGAACCAAACCAGTGCAAGTGATTCTTCAAGAACAAGTATAAATCAGATGGCTCACTTGACAAGCACAAAGCAAGGCTTGTGGAAAAATGATTTGCACAGAAAGAAGGGGTTGACTATGAGGAGACTTTTTCCCCCACAAAAAAATGGGCTACCATCTAGACCCTTTTTGCCTCGGTAGCTCAGAATGGATGGAAAAAACATCAAATGGATGTAAAACTACATTCTTGAATGGATATCTGAAATAAAATGTTTTTATGACTCAACCAAAAGATTTTGTTGTGAAGGGACAAAAACATAAAGTATGTGAGCTTATAAAATCCTTGCATGGTCTCAAACAAGCACCACGAGCCTAGTATGTGTTGTAACATGTTTAGTTTTGATAGTTTAAATTTGTTGATAAAATAGGTTTTAGTAGTTTAAAAATAATAAATGGGTCTGCGAGAGTAAATGTGCCCTCAAAATGTAAATTTAAGTTTCATTTGCTGGTTGATTTAGTTAACCATGCATTTAAACATGATTAAATGATGTAATAAAGTAAATTCAAACATGGTTTACAAATAGCTGAGAACAAATTTTCAAAAAATGAAAGAGGTTTTTGTTGATAACATCCTCATGTACAAAAACCTCTCTCAGTTTTGTAACATATATTATGGTTTGGAAGATACAAATGCATATTTGAAGGCATGTTTTCCTGAAATTTCTTATTTTAGTCACTTTTTGCAAAGGATATTGTGACTAAAAAAATATGAATATTTGTAAACTAGAAGAGGTTTTGGTTCATAAGATTCCAAAATACAAAATATTATCTCACTTTTCATACAGAATTCAGGGTTTGGGAGATACACTTTCATCATGTTTAGCCTATTTTTCCGAGTGTGCAATGTCCTGTTTAAGCCACTTTTTTGCAGAAACTATTGTGGATAATCAGAGATGAATCTTGGGAAACTAGAGGAGGTTTTTGTTCTTAAGATACTCAAGTACAAAAATGTCTCTCAATTTTCACACAACTAGCTCGGATTGAGATATTCAAAGGGATGACTGGACCCTATTTTTCAGAAATCTGGGAGGAAAAATCTCAAAGACAGCTAGTGACTTGGAAGCCACCTCATCAAATATGAGTTGCAATAAAATTCGAATTTCTCTTCTTTATCAACAAAAATCCTCAAGGATAGTACAAGAACTCTTCAAATAGTTTTAGTTACCTTTATTTGTGTTCTATTTTTGTAATATAGTCTTCAGATATTTGTAATAGCTCTTGATATTTTTATCAAGATATTTTGTGAGGAAATTGTATAGATACTTCATCAATTGAAGTAATATGTGTGGGCTTTTGATGCCAAGGCTCTTCACTTTGTAATATCTTATATTATAGGATTTCTAATGAAAACCTTCCGGCTCCAGTTTGACAGAATTTTGTGTTTTCTAGTATGTATTTTTAGTGTTTCATATCTTATTTCTACACATGTTCAAAGCATTTATACGAAGGCCTGTGTAAGTGTAGATTGAGTATCAATTTATTCTTAAATACCCTACAAAATCATAAGGTTTAGAAAGAGATTAGCTTATTGGATTGTTTGTCCAAGATAACTTCTCTTTCACTAGTTTTTTGTTTTCTGCCCTCTGATAGCCATTAAAAAAAAATAGCTTATTGGACTATCTGTTCGAAATAGCTCCTCTTAGAATTGGTTTCAATTTGGCCTTCAGTTTCCTTTGAATATATTTTGCTGGGATGTGGAAATATTCTACACGCATCCAAATTTCCCTAGTTGTTAAGAAGTCTGTCTGATTGCTTAATTATTAGGAACCTTTGTACGTTCTTCTATCATAATCCTTGAAAAGCTAAGTCATTCTGTCAGGCTGGAAGCTGACACATTCTGAAGGGACCCTGTGAGAAAGGCCTTAAATCATGGATAGGGATTGTCATTGACCACCAACCACCCCCAATTAGTACCATAAATCTGGCCATTGTGCTTCAAAGGCTTTTTTTTAGTGACATGTGAACAACGTTAAACAAAGCCTCGTAACCACTAAGGGAGCCCCCTTTGGTTCAAGGGCCAGCTTGAACCTAAAGGCTGGTTGAGTTGGTTTCTTAGCATAGTTTTTGCAGCCAAGGACTGCTTATGAAAAATAGGTACAACATCTCTATTGTCGTGGAGCAAAGTAACGAAGATATCTTTCTCGGGGAATGATAAAAAATAGATCTATTGCTTGCCGGTGAACAAGGAGTAGGCATTTAGTATTGGTTACATTTATTTCACCTGGCGAATCCACTTTGTCATATGGCGATTCCACTAGGTAACCGATCCCACTATTTCAAAATTTCAACTGCCTTTACTGCTATGCAAGGTTCATTGATACTTGTAATCAACAATATATGTCTCTCCCTCTCAGCCATGGTCAGAAATCTAGAATGTCTATAGGGGATGCAACTTTTAAAGTACACCTGTGAGTATAAGTTTCTGATGGGATTTCATGTTCATATTGTATATATTCTTCAGATTTTTAGCTGTTGGCTACATGGTTCATCAATAAATCCACTCCGCACTTGGTTACATTGGAAAGAATATTACACCTAACAGTGTAAAGTTTTCCAGTTCAGTTAGATAGAGGTGTGGGGATTGAATAGATATTCTGAGTTTTAGTATGCAGTAGATCAACGTGTTCATTTTTTATGAGTGGTGTGATTTGAAGAGTATATGATAGATCAACTTATATTTTCAGTCTCTAGATATTTTCAATTTTTAGATTTCAATATGAAAGAGTATCTGAATTACTGTAGGCATATGGTTGCATTTTACAGTTGTAGGTTGCGGTGTGCAGTAGCAGAGTATTCAAATGACAACACTGATCCATGGGGATTAGTTATATTTCTATATAAGATGGAAAATCAGCGGTTTATGCTTTTATGGTATGACTCCATGCCCAACACTAAAGGCAACTAGTCTACTAGTTCTTTGCGTACCACAAGGGGAAGCAATCCCCATTGGAGTCGATGTTGTAACATGTTTAGTTTTGATAATTTAACTTTGTTGATATAATATGTTTTAGTAGTTTAGAAATAATAAATGGGTTTGTAAGAGTAAATGCGCCCTCAAATGTAAATTTAAGTTTCATTAGCGAGTTGATTTAGTTAATCATGCATTTAAACATGATTAAATGATGTAATAAAGTAAATTCAAACATGGTTTACAAACATATGAGAATGAATTTTCAAAAATTGAAAGATGTTTTTGTTGATAACATTCTCATGTTCAAAAACCTCTCTCAGTTATGTAACCTCTATTATGGTTTGGGAGATGAAAATGCATATTGGAAGGCATGTTTTCCAGAAATTTCTTGTTTTAACCACCTTTTGCAGAGGATATTGTGACTAAAAAAAGATGAATATTTGGAAACTAGAAGAGGTTTTGGTTCATAATATTCCAAAATACAAAAGCCTATCTCAATTTTCATACAGGAGTCAGGGGTTGGGAGATAAACTCTCATCATGTTTAGCTTATTTTTACGACTGTGCAATGTCCTGTTTAAGCCACATTTTTTAAGAAACTATTGTAGATAATCAGAGATGAATCCTGGGAAACTGGAGGAGGTTTTTGTTCTTAAGATAATTGACTACAACAACCTCTCTCAATTTTCACACAAATAGCTCATATTGAGATATTCGAAGGGATGATTGGACCCTATTTTTCAGAAATTCAAGAGGAAAAAGCTCAAAGGTAGTTAGTGACTTGGAAGCCACCTCATCAAATATGAGTTGCAATCAAATTCGAATTTCTCTTATTTATCAATAGAAATCATCAAGGATAGTATAAGAACTCTTTAAATAGTTTTAGTTACCATTATTTGTGTTCTATTTTGTAATACAATTTTTAGATATTTGTAATAGCTCTTGATATTTTTATCAAGATATTTTGTGAGGAAATTGCATAAATACTTCATCAATTGAAGTAATATGTGTGGATTTTTGATGCCAAAGCTCTTCACTTTGTAATAGCTTTTATTATAGGATTTCTAATGAAAACCTTTTGGCTCCAGTTTGACATAATTTTGTGTTTTCTAGTATGTCTTTTTAGTGTTTCATATCTTATTTCTACACATGTTCAAAACATTTATAGGAAGGTTTGGGTAAGTGTAGATTGAGTATCAATTTATTCTTAAATCCCCTACAAAATCATAACCTTTAGAAAGAGATTAGCTTATTGGACTGTTTGTCCAAGATAAATTCTCTTTCACTGGTTTTTTGCTTTATGCCTTCTGATAGCCATTAAAAGAGATTAGCTTATTGGACTATCTATTCGAAATAGCTCCTCTTAGAATTGGTTTCAGTTTGGTCTTCAGTTTCCTTTGAATATATTTTGTTGGGTTGTGTAAATCTGCTACATGCATCCAAATTTCCCTAGTTGTTAAGGAGTTTGTCTGATTGCTTAATTATTAGGAATCTCCTTACATTCTTCTATCATAATCCTTGAAAAGCTAAGTCATTTTGTCAGGTTGGAAGCTGACACGTTTTGAAGGGACCCTGTGAGAGAGGCCTTAAATCATGGATATGGATTGTCATTTATCGCCAACCACCCCCAATTAAAACCATAAATCTAGCCATTGTGCTTCAAAGGTTGTTGTTCAGTGACATGTGAACAACGTTAAACAAGGCTTTATAACCACTAAGGGAGCCCCCTCTGGCTCAAGGGCCAGCTTGAACCTAAGGCTGGTTGAGTTGGTTTCTTGGCGTAGTTTTTGCAGCCAAGGACTACCTACGGGAAACAGGTACAACAATATGAAAATTTGACTAAGCATCTTTTGAAACAAAATTTCAAGCACTTTGATCTTGATGATGCAACTTTATTTGTCAAGAAAGTTGGAAAAATTGTTGTCTATCTTGTGGTATTGTAGATGATCTATAGATGATGGGGAACAATGAAAATTATATTGCATCCATAAAGAAATAATTGAAGAAAGGATTTGAGATGACATATTTGGGATATGTTCACTACTATTTAGGTATTGAAGTAACCCAACATCATAAATATATATTCCTCTCTCAAAAAAAGTACGTAGGAGATTTGTGGAAAAAATTTGGCATGATTGAATGCAATCCTTTGTCCACTCCAATGGAACAAAAATTAAAGCTCACATCCAAAGAAGGGAATGAATTTGAGGATGCAACTAAGTATATACAACTTGTAGGAAATATTACATTTCATTTGTTGTTGAACCCTTTTCAAGTTTATGAAAAATCCTTGTGAGGGTCATTGGTTTGTTGCAAAAAGTGTTCTAAAGTATTTGAAGGGAACTCAAGACTTTGGACTCAAATATAAACATATAGATGACTTCAGCTTGATTGGATACTCTAATTCAGATTTTGATGGAGATAAAGAATGGAGTATCTACTTCAGGTTATGTTATGAGTCTTGGATCAAGAGTCGCCTCTTGGAGGTCATGCAAACAATCAGTTACAGTAGATTCCACAATAGAGGCAGAATATGGGGCAATTATAGAATCAACCAAGGAGATTGTGTGGATCCAAAAAATTATTGACCATTTGCAGGACAAACAAGTGCACTCTACTCCTCTTTTAGTTGACAATAATTCTACAATAAAATTGGCCAAGTATCCAAAATTCCATGATTGAACTAAGCATATCAATACAAAGTATCCTTTGATTCGACATCATGATGAGGCCAAGACTATTCACCTACACCATTATTCCACAAATGAGTAGATTGTAAAAATATTCACCAAAGTGCTTTGAAGAGAAAAGTTTGAAAGATTCAGAATAATGCTTGGACTTACAAACACCCCTTCACATTAAGAGGGGTAATATTGACACTAATCCTTCATGATTGGGTAAATACGTTGTAAATATGTAAATACAAAATAAGAATATGAAGGGACCTTGGAATATGAATCCTAAGGGTCTCTCTCCCATGTGTATATATTGATGTTCTTCTTAATATAAAATAATTGATTCGGGAGTTACCATACATCATGGCTTGACAAATTTATTCCCATAAATTCATAAAATATCCTTGCAGTTGCTAATATTTGCCATAAAATTCTTTTGGATAAACTTTTACACTTTCCAATATTAGCATATCCAAATCACTACACGACTTCCACTTTTATCTATCCAAAGATACTACAATGATTTTATTATTTCCTTGTTTGTGTGAGCTCATTTGGATAACTTCCACAAATTACCAATCTTGCAACACTTGATAGTTATCAATGTATTTTTCACCCCTTTCTATGTATTGTACATCATTCCAATTTGTTTCATGTTCAACATTTTAAGTATCTATAGGATCCTCCCATTTATATTTACTCTCGTCTTAAAGTGACATGGAAACCCTCTCATCAAAAGCACCAATTTCATCTGCATCTATACCATCAGATTAACCATAGTCGACATGTTTAGCTTAGGTGAAGTACTGGACGAATTTGGTCGAGTGCAACAATTGTTGTAACACCCATCAGTGTTAGAAAATTTCAACACCCATTAGTTACATTTTTGTTACACAAGTCATAGTCGTTGTAACACCTATGTTGCAATTGTTGTAACACATGTTGTTGCAACATCCATTGCTATAACTCTTATTTTGGTTATTATAACACATATTATTGTAGTTATAACACACACAGGTTCCAATATTGCCACTCATATATATCAACATATTCACCATAGGCACATCAAATTCAAACCCACTTCTTATTATTTCTTCATGGATTTCGATGCCCTCCCTTATAGAATCCAAAAGGATACATGCCCTAAATGCCTTAGTGGTCATATATGTGGGTATTTTTTTTTACAATTATGCTCTATTTGTCAAACTTGTGATGTAATTTTTGGTCACCTTGTTCGTCAAACTTGTAACATACCTAGTGGTAACTATGTTCATCAAAATTTAGATGTATATTATTTAGGACTTGCAATCACAACTCGATGAACTTGGGTCATTTGATTTTTGTTAGACATGTGACCACAAGCCAACGAACTTGGGACGTCTGGTTTTTTGAATGTGCAACCTCTCTTCAATGAAATTAGGATAGTTTGTTCATTGCACATGAAACAAAGAGTTAATGATAATATAAATGATCTAGGGATAGGATTTGGGTCATAAATGAGAAGAACATTATATTGTCTAAACTCATCAAATGTATGATGTAGATATGTAGTTGTCACTATAATGAAAAAAATAATGTGAAAATTATTCCCTTTCTTGTGTGTTAGAAGTGTGACAGTGTGTTGTTGAAAGATCATTTGAACATTGTTGGAAGGAATGTCATATGTACTAGTGAACACATACTCAAGGAAGCAAATGAAATCAACAACATGGGTATAATAACCATAAGAGCATCAAGGTGGACCATATTTAATGTCAAAGACATCAAAGTACTTCACATAAGTACCATCTTCAAATGTCTTACTAGCATATGATTGTATACAAGTTACCATGCTTAAGTATGGGAGGGTTATCAAATGATCCTATTAGGTTTTTCCAATCCTAAGGGGAGGAACATTTCCTTGGTTGACCCTTTCAAATAATAGGTGCAAGTGATTGGAGTTATGGGTTGGGGTTTACTTTATGATAGGTGTCATAGCTTTATACTAGGTTATGTAAAAACCATTTTTTTTTTCAGCATGTAGGTTATGTAAAAACCATTGTCCATGAGTTTGTAGATGGAATGTTTAGCTGCATGTGTTACCTTCCCTCACATTTTTTTTCCAAGCCCACTTATTTGGTCTTTTTATTCATTTGATGTGTATTGTTGAATACGCTTCATTAAATTGTCAAGTAATAATGATGATATAATCCCCATTTAATGATGGGAAGTTTATTATTCATCAAGGTTGAGATGTTCTTTGAGAGTTCCTTTTACTTTGATTGGAATAATATGCACAAATACTACTGGGGAGAAGTGACTATATAAGAGGGAGTAAAGCTCATGTTATAATTGGATTTTGATATCTTTGTATCCCTTGCCATTATTATGCATTTTAACATTTGGATAATGGTTTTTCTTTTCTTGCACCTGCAAAAGTGATTAATGTACCACAAAATAGATGACCCACCTGCACTGGATGAGTAGGTTATACCAATGCATGTACTGAGCATAAAATGGGTGAGCGACATCTAAAATTGGCTATATGTGGATCATAGGAGAGACTGTTGGTTGACAAGCTATAACATAAGAGAAAAAATTTTATTGGGGTCACCCATACATGTGCATGTGTAACAATTGTCATTCAAAACAATTTGATAGTATTTAGTGTTAATTATATTATACTCTCTTTTGAAGCATATTGTACATATATATTTTTCTTTTCATAGAGTCCAACTTCTTTTATTTATCACACTAAAAGAAGACCATATCAATTTGCTTGCAATATCTTAGATTTTATGATTAAGGATTTCTCTTCTGTATGTTGACAATATATAGTGATCCTTTTAGGTGCTACGAATCATCATATTTGGAGCCTTTAAAGACACTTTGCATATTTGAATAGGCGGGTTATTTTTATAATTTGTGTAGTCACAAGCACACATCTTCAAGATTCCATTTCTATTTTTTACGTGATTATTATGAGACCTTTACATATGTTAAACTATAATTAGATCTTTGGCAATTTTTGTTTTGTTTATATCATGAAGTGATTCAAACTAATTGGTTAGTGGGTGGGATTTATTGGTCACTTTTCATGTCTTTATTAATTCAATGCATCTTACGCTGATATCAAAGTGTGGAGCGTAAGACAAGAGTAGTGACAATGATTTCAATGAAACAATGGAACTCTATCTACCTTTTAATATAGGCTTCAGTTCATATAACTAAGGATTTGTTCCTCAAATGTTGTTTTCCATAGGTTGACATTCCAACATATCCATCTTATACTTTAGGCATTTCATAATGAACTTTTTGATTTATTTTTGTGCACCATCACCATCACCTGTATTATATGCCATATCCAAAAATTTTGTATTTAGTCATTAATGAGCTATGGAATTGACATATTGTTGTTGCCTTTTCTTCCAATTTGTATTCCTTTTTCATTTCTAAACATATAAACCTAACCTTTTGTGACCTTAAATCAAGGTAAGGCTATGTGCTTACTATTCTTTTATTTGGGTTACGATAGTAGAAATTCACAGCGAATTATTGAATTTCATGTTATGATGATTTTTCTTTGTTAGGGTGTTACATTAAATTTGTAGGTGCTTGTAATTTTATTTATGCCATGTTTTGTTTTCAATATCTTTTTTTAAGGTGATGATATATGTAGTTGTTGCTACAAAGTCAGATTGCTATCAAATTGTGATAACAACTGCTACATAATCTGCAGGTTGTAGAATTTCTTGACTCTAGTCTAACCAATCAAATAGTGTTGCACATCTGCAAAGGAAACTTGGATGTGCAGGGTGTCATTTAACTGAGCCTTAGACTAATACACTAGGATTGTATTACATTCAGACTTTGTGTCATAATAGGTTTTCCCATTCAACAACATAGTTCATTTAAGAAAAGGTAAGGAACCTTTTCCTTATGTCTATTTCACAAAGCACCTCGCAAGTTCCATAGAACCTCGGTTAACAATATAAATAATAAGTGTATCTTAGAAGCTCCCTTTGAAAGATGAAGTATATAATCACACCATCTTTTTCGGCACCATTTCTAGGGAGGCACTAAAGATAGCTCAGATTCATTATTTTGGTTGAAAATAAAGATACCAGGGTTAGAAGTGATCAAAGGGAATTGTTAACTACCCCTTTTAGTAACCTACGTCCTTGTTATTTTGCATGTTAGGGAATAGTAGATGTGTCAAATATACAAATAGAAATTCCTAAAGACACTTTGTGATGCAATAGGAGCCACCCATATTAACATCATGACAGGTAAACAAGGTAAAAAAAACCCTTCGGTAGCTATTGGAAGCCAACTAAAGAAACCTCATAGTACCATGGAGCAATATCCTGAGGAATAATCCCCATTAGAAGAAGAAGAAGCTATAATAATCAAGGAAACTAAAATTTTTTAAGGTTCCAACCAGATTCAGGAGCCCAAACATTTAAGAGAATTCAAATATTGGAGAAGATTATTTATAGGAATTGGGGATAAAGAAGTGACTAGACCCAAGGAACCTATCACATTTGAATTCCCTATCTAAGACCACAATGGATTGGTTTGAACGAAAAATATCCCTCTTTATTCCCTTCCAAACTTATGTGGTCTCATACATGAAGACCTAAACACCTTCATGTTTGATTTTGATGTCCTTTTTCATAGCTATGATTACTCCATAGATGCACAAAAACTAAAATTATTTCTGGCTACTTTAAAGGATGCAACTCTTCATTGGTTTATGGGACTTGAAGGAAACTCCATTCAAACTTGGAATGAGATGAAGAATAAGTTCTTAAAGATATATTAAGCCTATTGTAAGGTATGAGCTATTAAAGAAGAATTATTCAAAATGTCACAAGTAGATGACGAAAGCCTAGAAGATTACATGTAGACATTTCAATACAATCTGCAAATGAAAAAAAACAAATTAGATGAAGAAACTATGTGTATTCTCTTCCTTAAAGGAATACAAGAACATTTTATTAATACATTAAATCTTATGGAACAGGGGATGTTTCTCGATTAGCATATGAGGAGATCAATGACTTATGTAAACGTTGTTCACAAGGAACTTCTAAATATGGAAAAAATTCTTAGGATACAATATTTAGAACCAACTTATCATCTGGGATAGGGGTAGCCAAATTCAACTTGGGAAACCTATTAGACAACTTTAAAACCAACATCCTTAGTACACTTAGTTCCCAATTAAACACCTTGCAAGAAAATAAGAAGAGGAAGGAAGTTGAGTTGGCTCTAGCCATATTTTGTCCCAAATGCCAAAAGAAACACCCACTCAGAGAATGCCCCCTAAATGGTGTGGAAATATGTAGCATTCATTAATAGAAACATACCATTCAAGGTTGTCCTTCTCTATCAAAGATTAGGGTAATTTTTCAAGAAGCTAATGAGGAAACTAGGGAAATCTGTTCTGTAGATCAAAAGAAACCTTGGCCATCCAGACCCTTTGGTTTAACATAATATGGTTCTTTGTACTTTGCTTCCCATCAAAATCCATTACCAGGCTAATACCCCCCAGTTCCATGGCAACAATGGCATTCCCAAGCACAAAATCAAACATGGCCACAAGGCTGGAGGGGACCTCCTCGTTTTGGGAATATGCCACCACAAGTCCCACAATATTCTCCTCCTTAGACACATCCAAAATAGCTCCAGTTACCATCTAACCAATCACCTAAAAGACCAAAGTTACCTACCAAACTAGTGTTTAAACAAAACAACAAAGTTGTACAACCCACCTACAATGTTCAACCATCTCTCTTTCCTATTATGTCATTTCTCCAATCGATTATTAGGATGTTCACGTACAATTAGATAAAGTAATTTGTGATCCAGTTATCCCTGTCGCTCAAGAACAAGATGACAAGGAAGATCTTACAAGATTAGATAATCCAATAAATAAGTTCTCTCTTCCTGAAATGCCAAAAAAAGATTTAGTTCCTCCATATACAAAAAGGTTATGCTTACAAAAACCTTGTCCACAGCCAAAATTTGATTTTTTGGGGGAACTCAAGAATGTATGTGTTAAAATTGCAGTATTTTGAGCCATTAAGGATATTCTAATTTATGCTAAGATTGTTAGAGAACTATGTCATAAGAAGACATGAAGGAAAAAGAAGGACCTCAAGATTGTTCAAATGATAGGTAAATTGGGTGACCTAATGTTAGGATTTTTTTATAACCAAGTATGTGGACCCCAAAAGCCATGTTGTATGTGTTACTATCAATAACACTCCATACTTAATACTTTGACAGATTTGGGGGTAGCTATAAACGTTTTTTTTTCTAAATTGGTCTACTTATATATTGATACAAAAATGTTATTACAGAGAGGCAGATGCCTCGAGAGTTATAGCCATGGAGTTGGTATTCTTACAAAAAACACTTGACGTACTTACTAGAGAACCTGCGTATTGAATTACATCAGGATTTGTAGTATTTGAAAACATTAGATTCTAAAACATGATAGTGACCAAAACTGACCCATACAGTGACCAAAAACTGACCCTGACAGTGACCAAGACTGACTTGTAAACAGCTAGCCCTTAGATAGATTCCAACATAAACATAAACATATACAGACACCAACATATAAGAGAATGTCGCTCTCATAGTGGAGACCGACATATAGAGATGACAGAGACCTGATTCAGCAAGCTTATACACATGAAAAACTATGTATCCAGAGGGTGTTGAACTTCTATCTTCAACAACTGATGAAAAACCAAAGGCGCAGACTCGTTCAATCTTCATCTGAGGTTGATGGCTATTCTTCTACAATTCTGCACCCAAATTGGTTTGTATCTTTGGATTCAGAAGGATGGGCCGCAAAATTAGAAGGGTCACCTCCCGCTAGTGCGTTTGGGTCAGCATTTGCGTTTGAATTCAGAGTTGGCAAGCCACCTAAATCTTGTCGCTGGGAGAGGTTCTAGTCTGCCCTCCGAAGTTCCAGACGAGCCCCAGGATTAACCTCCCCCGAATCCACATCGTCCTCACACATCTCGACTATAAAGGAAACAATGAAGGATGAGTTTCCATGGGAGCAGGGAATGCGGAATTGGGCTGTATGTGAGTGAGAATGATGTGAACATTCTTCTGCTATGACTTGCCCTCTACCCCTGCCCCTGCCACTTCTTGTAGCAAGATATCTGTTGCAGTAGAGCTCTGAAGCATCAGACGAGGAGTTCGATGTGGTAAAGGAAGGCCGGCGAGAGGCTCGGCCACGAGAACTGCCCCGTTTGCACCCCATTCTGGGTCGTTCTCTTGGTATTTTATGAAGAGTTGGACTGACAAACGAAGAGGGAATGGCAAGGAGACAACTGAGGGGTAAGTACCCCGAATGTAATGAAGACTAAGCGCGCTGATAACTGTCAACACCATGAACCAGAGCCGAAGGGAAGGAGGGGATGGAGTTGGCGCTTGAGGAACAACAAGGAGCTGCCACCTTATTGAACTTGAAAGTGCGCAGAGGAGAAACAGGAATGAGGACCAGACCAGGTGCCATCGTAGATAAATCGTGTTCAAGGGAGGGTAGCGTTAATGCTGCAATTAATAGGATTGTGCGAAACCATGTCTCCGTCCTCTTGCAAATACATCTGGCGATTGTGAGTGGCCACTCGCCCACCCTCCACGCCACCTTCGTACCCTTGAACTGACTATTCACCCGCATCCGGGAGGGGTAGCTATAAACGTTATGACAAAGGAAATTATGGAAAAAATCTAGTTATTGGCATTACGGCCCAGAAATCGCGCTGACCAAGGGTGATTTTTTTTTTTGCCAAAACCTCCCTCTGAAATCCAAAAAATGGATAAAAACAAGAATAAACAGTATGGAAATGGAGCTTAGGGACTTGGCTCTTACCTGCAACTGATGGCTCAACGAATGACCTCCCGGATCTCCCGTAAATTAATGCAAAAAAATTAGGGCAAAAGTGGGTAAAATGTTTTTCACAACAATGTAAAATGGTAAATGGTAAAAAAATATTTACTTTTCCCTCCTTTTATTGAGTTTTTTATGAAATATTAGGGTTTTTAACTGTTTTTTACCTATTTTGCCTCAAGAATTGGATAATGCATTTTACCTTTTGCGCAACGACATGTGATGGATGTTCGACGGTGGTGCAGAGTCACGTTTCAACTCTTTTCTCGATTCGTAAAGCTCAAATGAAAATATTGTCGAGTATTTTTCCCTTTTGACTCATAAAAAAGAATAAAATGGGGGGTCCACTTTCAAGCTCTTTTTTGACCCTTTAAACACAAAAAGATTGTCGAGCTCTTGTCGTTTTGAACTTGTTAACGGATGCGAAACATTGTGCACCTAGTATACGTTTACCCATTTTTCGGGCTGGTATGCACTATTTATGAAAAAGGTACTCCTTGACTGAAATGGTCAAGCAGTTCTCTCAAATACCGTTTTCTACCTTTTTGGGCTCAAGAGACACAAATGTACAAAAATGGACTATGTGGAGTTTTCTTTTCCATGTCTTTTTCAAACTCTCTAAACATGAAAAAGATATCCAGTTGAACCTTTGTCAGACTCGTTAAAACATACAACGACATTAGATTCATCACTATGATGAACAAGAGCTTCTCCTTCTTATGGCTCATTAAACTTACAAGGTTGGATTCATCTAAAGGATAAACTTACAGTGCAAACATATGCTATCCCCTTCAAGCTTGCAATTAAAAAATAATTGGGGTACCTACCAGAAATGGTGGGGGAAAATTTGGAAATTCAATCAGTCATGTCAACAGCTCACTCTTGAACATGACACTTTCTGTTCCATGTCGGGTTAACATAGTTACTGATCAAACGAGAAAATGAACTAGTACCTGTTTTTTTGAGGTAGCAAAAAATCACCCGATTTTGAAAAGTGGTGATGCCAGAATACACTTTTTTTTTAGCATATTTTTGGCACTTTAAATTTTCTTATGTATCAAGTATGAACATTTTTTTCGATTTTAGTGATTTTCATGCTGATTTTGAAAAGTGTTGATGCAGTATCAACACATTTTTTTAAATGTTAGTGATTTTCATGCTTATTTTGAAAAGTGTTGATGCAACATCAACACATTTTTTTAGAGGGCTTATTTTTGACACTTTAAATTTTTTTTTATGTATTGAGTATGAACATTTTTTTTTGTTAGTGATTTTTATCTTGATTTTGAAAAGTGCTGATGAGCATCAACCCTTTTTGTTTAAAGGGCTTAGTTTTTACACTTTAAAATTTCTAATGAATTAAGTGTGAATAATTTTTTTTTAAATGTTGGTGATTTTCATGTTAGT